>JABMCL010001525.1:570000-697500 GCA_018857735.1 Alviniconcha marisindica | reverse complement strand
GTGGTGGGTCAGTGTTAACACTGCCGGACTGCGCACGCCGGCCAGTGAACCCGGCATGATGAGGAGTTTACTGCCATTCAGCAACTCACCAAACTGACAGTTCTGTTTCATTCACTGATTCCTGGTATTTCATGCCTAGTCAACCCCAGAGCCGTCCCATCAGTGTGGAACACAAGCCATCTCATCGCAAGTCAAAGTCTATATTACCTGGTTTAAAGCAGTTGAATGAGTACTGAGATGTACTTTGGCGTAGGACATCTGTCACTGACCAAACGACAGCATAACTACACATGTCCGATCCTTGCAGGTGGTGGACAAATTCTGGACTGTCCCACTCATTTCTGTTTGATGCGGTCAGTACCCCGTTCGGCAATATCTCTGCCAGTGCACCTCGGACCAACATCAAGCAGAGGATAATGGCTGCCATTACTCAGAGTCGGACCATGTGCTCTCCTTCAACTTGGTCAGTACCGGCTGCGAACATCCGGAAAGCTCCCAATGAAACGCAGTGTCGTCTGCTAGATTGTTGAGCAACCTGAGACTAAGCGAAGCTGTACACTGTCACTGGTCAACTCAACAAGGCCGGCCGGGTCTGAAAGAGCTAAAACAGGGAGGTGGCCAACAGATCGATTTGTCCTGTCAAATGTCTGGTCAGATTATGCCAGTCCATAAAATCAACGAAGCAACTTGAGAGATGATTTGTCCAACTCTTTAACAACTTATGATTATTGCATGAGCTTTCCACAGGCCGACTGAAAGGCCGCGCATCAAGTCCGAGTCAAATCACAGACTGACTCGGTTTAAATTTAAGACTGAAGTTTTAAAAACCGCAACGGCCTCGGAAACGATAGCGGCCTAGGGATACGCCGTACAGCCGATGTTTCTGAAAAGAAACACTGATATCACAACGGCGGAAATAACATGAAAATGGAAGAGCTGCGCGGCGTGACAATAAAACAATAATTATTGTCCAGGAATGCTAAGAATATTCAAGTTAGTTGCAAAACCAATTACAGCTGAAGTGCCAGTGTTTTCTCAGTGATGGCTCTGTGTGGGTGTGTGTGTGTGTGTGTGTGTGTGTGTGTGTGAGTGTGAGTGTGTGTGTGTGTGTGTGTGAGAGAGAGAGAGAGAGAGAGAGAGAGAGAGAGAGAGAGAGAGAGAGAGAGAGAGAGAGTATGTGTGTGTTTCGGTGAACCTTCTAAACAGAGCTCTCTCTCTCTCTCTCTCTCTCTCTTCTCTCTCTCTCTCTCTCACACACACACACACACACTACACAGAGACACACACACAACTGCACGCACGCACGCCACACACACACCAGGCAGCAGTCACAGGACGCTGAGTAGTTGCTCAATGGAGTGAGTGAGTATAGCAAATCCTATTGCCTCTCCGTAACAATTATCACGCCAAATAGTGAAAATATTATATACTGCCCAAACAAATAACGCCTCTCTGAAGCTCCACAAAAATCAATAATAGCAAGAAGCAAGTCTGTACCTTTGACCTCTTATTGAGCAATATCACAGTATAGTAGTAAACCCTGGGGGAAGGGCAAACTGTACGGGGGGAGGGGGGGGGGGGGGGGGGGGGATGCTTGCCCCCTGGGGTTATAGGTTCCCGCAGCTTGAATCAATTCATCGACCGGCCTTCGGTCTCGGCAGCAAGCAGCCTGGGTGCCAATCACTTTTCCAAAACTTCGTTTTCTTGATGATGGTGCAACGGAATGAAACGCAACGCCAAGCGCGCTCATACACACCGGCAAGAGAGAGAGAACCAGACAGACACAGAGACATGCACACAGACAGACTTCGAGGTAATGAAATGGCTTTAGTAACTGGTCAAATTCAGTGCTTGGTTGGTCAGGAACCGAAGTCACAGTGTTCAAAATAATAACTGCTTCATGAATTACACAAGTGAAAAAACTCAGGCAACTCGGATCCAAAAACACTGATGGGCAAGGTTCTAGTATGTCATATATTCTAGTATATCATATAGGCCGGCTACCCAAGAGCGCGCGCACGTGTGTGTGTGTGTGTGTGTGTGTGTGTGTGTGTGTGTGTTGTGTTGTGTTGTGTTGTGTTGTGTTGTGTTGTGTTGTGTTGTGTTGTGTGTGTGTGTGTGTGTGTGTGTGTGTGTGTGTGTGTGTGTTGTATTTATACATACGCTCTACCACTAGTTTTTGTGTGTGCATCAAATCAAAATGATCTCTTGTATAACAAATTACGTCAAATTCTCCTTTTATCTTTTTCTGAATCTCTTTCATGTGTATACATTTTCACCACACAAGAGGAGCAACAAACAATATTTGTGTCTTTTAAGACTTAACCTTTTCAGCACTGCTGTGCCCTTCAAGTTTGATCAATGTCAAGACTGGCACGGACAAACACACAAACAAACGGGTAAAGCTCACTAGATGTTACTGCCATGCTAACTTTGAAGGACATCACACATCCAAAAATGGCCAGTTTCAATTTTTGTTGTTGTTGGGGCAGGAAATGCATGTTATCTCCTTTGGAGAGAGAGAGAGAGAGAGAGAGAGAGAGAGAGAGAGAGAGAGAGAGAGAGAGAGAGAGAGAGAGAGGAGAGAGAGAGAACGAGAGAGAGAGAGAGAGAGAGAGAGAGGAGAGAGAGAGAGAGAGAGAGAGAGAGAGAGAGAGAGAGAGAGAGAGAGTTTTGTTTCTATTTTCATGTATTACTCTGATGAAAAATATGGCATGTAAAAGAATACATTATTATGATTATTATTAAGGCACGTAAAGTGATAAATACAAATATGCAACTGATCTTGGTAATTAGTCTACCAAGTAGAGGCATAATCTTGCTTGGATGAAAACTAATGTGCGTAAGATAAACAATGCTCTCTTTCAACTGTTTGATTCTGCGGTGACCTTTAAGTATGGTTAAAGTCAATGCATCTATAAACAGGTGAAGTTCAATTGTTACTGCAAATGTACTAAGTTTTATATCCGTATCATGTCTACCAAAATTTCAACACTGTAATTACTGACAAGGGCAGGCAGGCGGTCAGCCTGATACAATGATTACAGACTTACTTTTCCCACCTTCCATGCGAGTCGAAAACTACTCCAAGCCTTGTATGCAGTTGTGACTGAGGAAATATCTTACCAAAAGATTTAACTGTCAAATGTTTCATTACCTTTCCTGGGATCTAACTTGACTTCAACATCCTGTTAACCACACATTATCAATATCAGGGTAAATTCTGAACCAATTCTGAGGCAATTAAACTGTACACATTTCAGTCTTCGTTTTTTTCTTCACAGCAGTGAAAACCTAAAACGTCTAACTACTTCATAACACAAAGTTGTGACAAATAGCACTGATAACGACCCATGACGGCAACAATGAGCAACTGCTCATTTTGGTGATGGCATTGTATTAAAAATAAAATTGCTAGGTTCTTAAAGTCATGGTAGAAAAGACCGATAGTGTACCAATACAGTCCCCCCCCCCCCCCCCAATCTAGACAGATAGTACCCAATACAGTCCCCCCCCCCCTCCCCCCCGCCCCCGCCTCTGTTTATAGTTGTGTTCTGGTAAAAAAAACAAATGTCCCTGGGAATACTTAAAACTTGTGAATACTAGCTAGAAACAACCATGATGTTACTTGTTGCTGTACAACTACCAAAACCATGGTAAAATGCGACACCCTCGAAAAGGAATGCAGCACAAATCAGGTAACACACTGAAAGACTGGTTGGGAGATGGCTTGCTGGGGGGCTAGGGAGGGGAGGAGGTGGTGGTAGTGGGTGCATAAAGCAGGCAGAGGTTCTGCTAAGGTTGCAGTGGGAAGACTTTACTGTGGTGTAACCAGGTAGAAGACCGTGTGTCTACAGATGCCCGATGCCAATCGCCCTGGAGCCTGGCACACACTCTAGCACCCCCATACCTAGCCATCTCTATCCTCCTGTTCCCTAGGCAACCAGAAATTGGGGTCCTCTTCTACCTGCTTGCCTTCCTCTTGGAACTTCTCCAGCTGTTGCCATGAAGGCGAGAATCTCCCCCTCCCCCCATCCCTCTCTGTTTATAATATTTTACTTGTTTGCTTGTTACCCTGTTTAGTTATAAATCAGTTTCCTATGGATTTTTTCCTCTCTATTTTTCTCTTAATCAGTAGTATCTTAGATTAGTTAAAAAGAGCTAGTTGTTAGACAGGTCTAAATGAACCTAAACTACAATCCTTGGAAAACAAAGTTTTCAAGTTATCTCTCCCCCTCTCTCTCTCTCTCTCACACACACACACACACACACACACACACACACACACACACACACACACACACACACACACACACACAGAGTAGTGTCCAGAGCTATAATGGCCCCGACTTGGCAAAATCAAGAGAAGAAAACACTTGTTTTATAATTTCCTTATTTAGGTCCCCCCCCCCCCCCCCCCCCCCCCCCAGTGAAAACTGAACTCTTAAAAGTGATTATGGCTACCCTCTGAAGGGCTTTACTGTATACTGATGAAGGGCGACTAAAACTGGATATTACATTATAAAATATACATACTATTTTAACATGCTGACTGTAATTTTCCTGGTTAATGAGGTAACTCTCTGATTTGTGTGCTAATGATACAAACCAGAAGAGTGAAACTTGCCCATAAACAATAAGTAGGGGACCTCACAAACATACAATGTATGGACCATGCAAATCAAAAGTACTTGTACTGTGAAGGCTAATGCTAGGTCAGCAATAGATTCAAAGGAAAAACATTACACTCCTTTTCCCTTAGATTTATTGTTCAAAACTCTCTCTCTCTCTCTCTCTCTCTCTCTCTCTCTCTCTCTCTCTCTCTCTCTCTCTCACACACACACACACACACACACACACACACAAAATATAATTTGTACAATACATAAATCACATCAAAATGATGTCACAAACAGTAAGTGGCATAAAAAAATAAAAGCAAAACAACTTTCACTCTCTCTTTCTGAATCTCTAATTTTCATCTACATGAATATTTTTGCATCAGGCAATAAAGCAATATATAATACTTTGACATCTGGATTACACACAACCTTGCGTGAATTCTTTTTTCTACTAGCGTTACGTTCACACATGTGTTTTCATTCAATCAACTAAGAATTTGCTGAGCTAACACCACTTTCCATTTACTCCCTATAATGCTGATGTGACTCTGATTTAATCAAGTTTATTGAAATGGGTACGATGAAGGTATCAGAGTGGAGGTTATCATCAAGCAAAGCTTGAAAGATCTCACTTATACAGTCAACAGCCTCCAAGAATAAAAGCAGCAACTCTCAAAATGCATAAATTATCTCCATAAATTAATATCAAACTCATGAAAAAGCCAAGTGTCAGGTACATGATTTCATCCATGAATTTAACAATTGCACCGAGTTTAAGCTTGTTCACTTGAACAGGTAAGAGTTAAACTGAGGTTATATAACCATGCAAATACTGAAAGATCTCCCTTAAACAATGTCCAAGAAAAAACACACCAGTGTTTCAGTTTTTGTCAAGTCATAAAACACGTCCATACCACCTTGAATATATGTCTAGGTCAAATGTAACTGTAACATATATATTATAACACAGTCCATGTATTTAACAATCATACAAAGTTTACCAGCCTTGATCTTGAAAACAGCAAAGCAATATAATAATAATAATAACAATGAAAGTATTCATAAAGAGCAAAATCATGTCCGGAAAACCATCCTAAGTGTGCACACACACATACACATGGCCACCAGCACACAGTACATGAATACACCAATACACAATCTACAAACAACATAAACATAATGAACTGGGGCTTATGGAGGATGAGCACAGCAGCACAAGAGGGAAAAACATGGCAGATGTATTGTTTTGCATGTCATTCTGGCTCATCTGATGTATCACCATATCAAGCAAGGTCACAAAAGGTTCAGTAGTTCAGATGAATGCCTAGACAAACTAGACAATGTAAACCTTTGCTGAGGCTTTTACCCTGAACACGGTAATCAAAGCTTTTCACAAGACATTGACTTACAAGGTAGCATCAAACTAAATTTGGTAGCAAAAGGATCAAAAGTTAAGAATATACAGTAGAAACAGTCCTATTTTGATCACATGAACCACCACTGTGACCCTGACCTTGAAGATAGCAATAAATGTTTTTGCATGACACTCTGGCTTATGATGATGTGACAACATACAAAGTTTGGTTACAAAAGGTTGAGTGGTGCAGAAGATGTAATCAGACAAAACCCAGATGCACAGCTACATGGGCAGTGGGACACACAGTGTGATTTCAATATCCCCTTCCCCTTCCCCAACTTCTTTATGGGAGGTATAACAAAACATGTGTAACAAAGACTAGGCTCTTTAGCAAATACCATCCAAACAGAACCAGGACACACAGGCAGATGGATTGACAGGCATAGGGCCAAGGTGATTCCAAAATACCCATCACCAACTTCATTAACAGTAAGAGAAGGGATGGAGGGGGTATACCGAAAAAAGGAAAAGTGGACTGACCTAGGGTTTCCGCGTAGTGCTGCATGATGGAGAGCATTAAAACCATTGTTGTTGGTGATCGTGATATCAGCACTGTGTTCCAGAAGGAGGGCGATCATGTCATCACGTTTCTTACTGATTGCATCATGAAGTGCTGTGTCTCCCTCTGAATCCTAGGCAACAATTGATACATATTTATATGTCTTTAGTCTTTCAAGTAAACTCCACTGTGATCCTTAAATTTATGCTACCCACCTCTTGTTCCCCTTCTGTACTCTCAGTGAAAGGGAACTTGTGCCTCCACAATAACCTACTGTGGAATGCATCAAGAGTTGGATCAATGAATATGTTTCAGCTTCTGTGAATTTACACATCACAGGAAGTAAAAATCAAAAAAGTGGTAATAACCAAACTACAAAGAAATGCAAAAGGCCTGACAACTCACATTTAAAGGATTTGTTACTTGATTTGTTCTATAAACTGGACCTATGACATCGTGACTGTCTTTATAATTGAAGGCAAAGTGCTGTAAATGGTAACCATCAGATGGCATCTATCAACAATGGGCATATCCCATATACAAAACACACACTTCCCAAAGATGCTGTGTGTGTTTTAGCTGAAAGCTGGGTGTTTGGGGGTTGACTTATTTTTTATTATTTTTTATGAGGCCTCGAGCAACCCCCAAAATACAAGGACAATACAAGACTGAAGTCTGGAATATTTTCATGGACCAGCCCATCAGAACCCACTGTGAATGTAAACACAACCTCTGCTAGGGTGGACAGCTACAAAACTAGCAACCAAAATACAGATATTTACTTGTTTTCTTTCTTTCCCTTTGAGATGAAACATTGTTTCAATACATACATATTGATTGACTGATTGATGATCGCTTATATAGCGCTATTCTCTGCTCTCTTGAGCAGACTCACTGCGTTCGCATGTGGTTCAACATGAGTGACTAGCTTTTTATAGCACGTTTTTTGAATATCCACCGAAGTGATGTACTTACAGCACTGGCATGGCTGGTGAACTGCAGCCATCTCGGCGCAAGTTCTGTGTACACCATACAACCATGCACCATGTCACTTCATGCAACGCCACATACGTAAGCTGTATGTGTTTAGCTGTAACCTGCCACCTGCACTTTTGGCAGAATGACTGGGATCTTTTATGTGCTACTGCAGTAACATGGGGGTGGAACGGATACTGAAATAAGAGTCAGCACAGAGAAAGTCGATCCTGGAGAAGAAAATTCTCCTGCTGCTCCTGCAGGGATTCGAACCAGTGACCTTTCAGTCACAAGTCTGGCGCTCTAACCACTGAGCTATCCCTGATTCAGTTCCACAGCACTGATTCAATTCTTCCAATGCACAAACACTGCAAGTCTGTCACATCTCTGCCAGTTATACAAGTGCTGGTGCATAAGGGATTATGGCATTGCAAAAACTGCCAGCACCTTTGGCAATGTACTCTGTTGTCTCATTTCTTCTTCAAATTTATTTTATTGGCAATCTATGTTAAGTGGCGTTTTTTTAAGCTGACATGGTAAAAAATGACTAAAGGAGCTATGTAATCTACTTTGACAAGGAGGACTCATAGCTGCAGGTTTTGTCATTAAGGAAGTAAGCTTTAAAAGAAATTGCTGGATCTAAAATTGCCATGAAGTGCACACAGGGAGACCTGGCTGTTAAGTTCTGGAGCAAATTCCACAGTTAGTTTTTGGATTTTATCATCATATCAACCATCAGCAAGAAAGAGAGAGAGAGGGGGAGAGAGTGTGTGTGTGCGTGTGGTGTGTGTGTATGGGATGAGTGTATGTGTGTTCACACACGCACACTTGTGGGCACGTCATGTACAGGGTGAAATATTTCACTTGCCCTGTCACCAGATACTTCTAAATATTGTGTAATGCAATTTTAATGTTTGCATTTGCAGTATTCCACTGTGGGTTAGCAAAGTAAAACTGCCAAGAATATCCAGTGCAACTTCATAAAGCAAAGTTCAAACCAACTAAAGAATTCAGTAAAGGCCAATATCAGACAATGACTAAAGGATAAGGCTTGAGAAAATGCCAACAATGCAGTTACTGCCACAGCAAGCCTGCTGATTGTAACATCATGTTTAAAATAAATAAATAAAACACACACACATGAAATGACTGCACATCCCTCCTTCTCTCTTTCTCACACACACACACACAAATGAAATAAGCACGCAAATGGATACTCTGTAAAACTATACACCTACCTGTAGACTTGGGTGACTGCCCAGATCCAACAGCGCTCGCACAACTCCAATATGCCCTTTGTTTACACCAATGTGTAAAGGAGTTTGACGCCGTTTGTTGCGAGCATTAAGATCACCACCCCCACGATGCAACATTTCTATCACTGCTGGCTCATCACCAAATGCAGCATGGTGAACTGCTCTGTCACCATCCTTGTCCTAATAAAATGAATACATATATTTTATGTAGTGCATGAAAAGCACACACACATCTTCATAACATTTGTGTGAAACACAAACACACACACACACAAAAAAACATCAGTGTAAGCACACATAACACACACACGCATGCATGCACACACGCATGCATGCATGCACGCACACATACCTTCCACAAAAAAATACCCTCAAATGAATAATGTGTCTACCTCAACTTCCATGTTGACACTGTGCTTGATGAGCACTTTGATCACCTCAATGTGTCCATTTTGAGATGCAGCCTGCAGAGCAGTGTGTCCAGCAAAGACTCCATTCACCTGCAAGAAGCATGTAACAAGTACTGTGTGAAATAACAAGCGCACTACTCACAGTCAGGTGCCCAACCCCCACCACTTCTTGTTTCTTGGTTTCTGTCAAAAAAGCATGACCTTGAAATTGAATGAAAGTCAATGAAACTAGTATGACAATGAACACACAACACAGCTCAAGGGAAATTATCATCATGCAAAGTTTGAAAGCTCTCCAATCAGCTGTGAATCAGTGAAATGATATTCAGTTATAACTGAGGAGTTTGACTTAGCTGTCATGATGCTGACTTTATCTTAATAATAATAAGGGAAATTTGTAAAGCGCCTTACCTGCAGCTCATAGCACTGAACAAGCGTATTATAACACACATAATTTACATCAAGATGGAAAATGTTATCAGCAATTTAACAAAAAGCTAACACATAATGTGGACATCTTCAAACATAAATAGTTGTGTGTATTGAACTGTGAATCAGACGTATTGGGTGGTTCAGGTGGGGTTGTTAACTCCCTTGACTTTTGCCCAGCATCACTTAAGTCCCTTGGCTGACTTTACTTCCGGTGTGTACTTTTTTCACAATGGAAAGTGGTGACTGTGAATTTGTGAATTTTGCACTGCCAACTTTAAAGACATTTTTGGAGGCCCATAGTCAGAATGTGTCTGGCAACAAGCAATAACTTGTTGCTCATGATATAGGGTGCCCCAAAACACATTTTTTCCCATGAACTCACGATCTTCTGGTCAGCCCCAAAAAAAGGCAAAGATTTTTTTTCTTCTCCACCCTCCATCCCCTTTCCCTGGTAATTTTTGCAACTGCAACAGTAGTGGCATTTGTACTGCTTCGCAATTCTAGGTTCAACTTCCATTATTATACACAGCATGAAGCAATGCCTACTCAGAAATCGGCCCGGAAGTGATGCTGTGACCTCTCGCAACTTCTTGCACGAAAGATTACAAAGGGCATTCACTCATGCAAACCAGCTTCACCGAACCGCCCAATAGAAACATTATACCTGTGATTTGCTGTCTTGTGTTTCGCCCTAGCATACCCTTGCTACTGACAGGATGTTAAATATGAAAAATCACTGTCTTAAAGTGCCAACATGAATTCTTATGCTGAATCCAAAAATGCATAAATTATTATCTCCTTCACATTCATCTGAAACTGATGAAATGCAGCTTATGCCATAATTTATTAATTTAATAATTACACAGCTTATGCCATAATTTATTAATGTGAGCAAGTGCTCTTTGTATACGTTTTTACAATAATCCCGCCCCGCTTAACGGATCCATGCAATTTCATTACTGTACTGTTCGTAACCCGGGAACTGGAGCTGATGACGCTTTTGTTTTGAAGTGCGGCGTGTAGCGTAACGCCACATGGCCTTCACACAGCTGACCGGCGATAGCCGCCGGTGCACGCCATTTTCAAATCTGTTTTCTCCCTTAATATTTTGACCGCCTTGTTTGTTTACCTACTCTTTGTTCACCTAGTCCTTTTTATGCACTAAGCCATGTGTAATATAATTTGGCATCTTTATCCAACGTTTATTTAGACGCAGGATCGAGCTTAATCAGTAGCCGATGCCTCTCTAGGTCCATTCTTTTTATAGCCGTCATCTGCATGGTGCGTTCTCTGTTTAGTACAAGTGAATAGTAGTGAATCATTGTTTTGACTCGATTAAAGTAATTCTGTGTCGATCAATGCTTTGTCGTATAGTATTTTGCTTAGCTGACTTCATGTTTAGTGTTTATTTTGGGTTGAAATTAACTTATTAAGTATTGTATACTGTAGAAGCTAAGTTGTATTCATAGACTACTTGGTATCACTATCAGCGCTGCTGCGACTAAGATCGCCCCAGGCAAACGTTCCCCAGTTTGTTTTAGTACTAGTCTTTAAGTGTGTCTTGCTTCTCTTACAGAGCGTTGTATTGTAATTGTTATGTACCGTTTTAACCGTGGGAGTGTGTTCTTTATTCTGATGTAAGTTTTAGTGACAGTTATATTTTGTACATTGTGTTAGTTGTGATTTAGTTGTCGGAATCTGTTTATAGACAGGCGCAAGCCACGCTTCCCACTCTTGTTGTAAATAAAATAAGTCATGTGTGTACATTTTGTTTATATGGTTTTAAAGATTGTAACTGTAGCTTTTGTTTGATGTTTTTCATGTTTTAGTTGGTTTAGTTATTGTTGAGGAAACTGTATTTGTATTTGCCACGGAAACACAATTGTCAGCCATTTTGTGGTCCAGAGGGCTGATTTGATTGTAGCGATAGCGTGTGTTCCTTGCGGCCCGCGGCGTTCTCTTATCTATGCGTGCGCGTGAGGATTTTGGGTGTGCTGAAAATTGTCTGCATCTAAGCAAATAAAACCTGACTGCTGCCGTATGCCTGCTGTGGTCTCCATTTTACTGACTCCGCTGCCTGTGTCCTGTCCTTCTACCACTCCACACCATTACATTAATTTAATAATTACACAAAGTTTAGACTCAATAAGAACCAGACAAACATATTATATGCAGTTTTACCTTTCTGACACCTTTGTGACTGTTCTCAAAATAAGATCAAAGTCATCAAGAGTGGTATGAATGGATAGAGCCTAAAAGCACTAAAGTCATGCATAACTTGAAAGACCTCTTTGAAACAGTGGCCACGAAAAATCAAAAGCAGACAGTAATGTTCTTGGTGAAACAGTAAATCTATCAATGTTCTCCTTTGCCAGATTTAATCTGATTTAATGCCAGCAAGATTTTATGCATGATGCAGGCTGTGTATTTAACAACCATACCACTTTTTGAACACACCAGGCTGAAAAATCTAATTAACACTCATGACATAGACACACATATTCTCTTGCTTCTGTATTTTATCATTCTTGAGTTTCAGTTGACTGTCAGTCATCCATGTTTTTCATGGTAATTTGTGCCAGGTTCCAGTTCTTTGGTGAGGTTATCCATTATTTATGTTGAGAGAAGCACATTTCTGGAGCTGTCATCTGCAAAAAGCTGATGATTAAATATGAATGGTAAACAATAATACCAGAAAGAGGAGTACTGTACCAGATGAAGAGAACTGCCTCAGCACTGAGCACAAGCTGTGACTATAGTGAAGTTGAGTTATTGATTGAAATCTGTTAATATTCTGTCCACTGCAAACAGAAGAACTGAAAGATCTTGTAATCTTGGTTGTTTGTGCCAGCTCTATGTCTTAACTTACTGCAAATTGTGAGCTTGATGAGAGCAGGCCAAACAAGTACCATTGCTGAAATGGCAACCACACTATCACTATGAGCAATAAGATGATGTCATTTAAACTATTCACTTCTTGCAAAAATACTGTTCTCTGTTCTATTCTGAATGCATTGTATTCAGCTGTGTACCTGTAAAGGCTGACTACTCACATCAGATTCTGGGCGCTGAAGAATTTCATCCACTTTGCTTCCATCTCCATTGGCTGCAGCCTTGACAAGTTCTTCATTCACATCACCAGACACATGTGTCTCAAACAGTTTCTTCAGCAGTGCACTCAGCCGTTCTAACATGGAAACACACACAAACAAGGTTTTATCACCATGCAAGGCAAAATACCCCCATTTTTTGTCTTAGTGATACTGTGCAAGTCACAGTGCTGCTGTCAGTAAAGGCAAGGCATTCAACAACTACCTGGCTTGCATTTGGTCTGGTTATCAGTAACAGTTCATCAACACACCCAGTCTGGTTGCAAAGAGATCAGTGGTGCACAAAATATAGGACTGACAAACATTCAATAAAGTTGTGTACCATCACAGCAACCATGACCTTGAACACAGCAGTCCAGTCTTTTCATTACACAATGATGATGATGATGATGGTTGCAAAAGGCCCAGCAAATTAGTGGATATTGTAGAAACAGTCATCATACAATTTTACGAGCCTTCAATGTGTCCTTGTCCTTGAAGATAGCAAATCAATCTTTTCAAATGACACTCCCATTCCTGATGCTACATCATCATATCAAGTTTGGTTACAAAAGGTTGAGCAATTCAATGTCCAGACAAACATTCACATTCTGAACCTTTGCTGTGATCTTCACCCTGAACACAGCAATCCAATCTTTTCACAAGACAGTTCATATATGATGATGTATTTCAATAATTAAATCTGCTTGCAAAACAATCAGAAGTTCAGAAGATGTAAGAGAAATAGTTGTTGTTTTTTATCATGAAAGCCTTTACTGTGCCAAAAAAACTGATCTGCAAGGAAGTACATTACAGTGTAAAAGAAAACAATATGATTTTCATCACTGGCTCAGACGCTCCTTACGTGTGCGAAATTCCGGCCGCTTCAAGTAATAAAAAGAGATAATTTTGCTGACTGGCTGTGGGGATGCCCACAGACTTTGATCCAAAGAAGGCATGTTTCAAGCCTTCGCACTGATTTGGCAAATGGCACAAAATGGACGCCTTCACAAAACTGGGGGAACCTACAATCAGAGCTGCATGTACCCCACAAACAGTGCTTGGCCAGCATTTCTGATGCCTTTTCTGCTTCTTTTACTAGTATCTGGCCACCCATCCCACGGTTTCACTGTACCCCCAACAAAAGTGTGCCTACTCTGCGCTACACCTGCAAGCACTTACTGAGTGCAGTCCCCTGGATTTCTGAAGATCGTCTCTTCTTGAAAATGACCCATGCATGAGAGCATGTGTATAAGCATGTGTGCATCCACAAGCACATGGTGTGTGTGTGTGTGTGTGTGTGTGTGTGTATGTGTGCGTGTGTGTTTGTATCCTTGTATTCTTGTTTTGTTATTGACAAGCACCAATATTAACAGTGAACTTATAAAAAATATGAAATAATAGTGCACAAACACACTGTCTTATTCACACATTGTTGTCTACTATCCTCATCTGATTTCTCCACTTTAAATTTTAATCTTCTTAAGTTGACGATGAAAAAGATATTAAATTTCTACATAATTCTAATGGGGGGGGGGGGGGGGGGGGCTATTTAAACGTACCCACACATATTTTTGCTACTAATATTACTACTATATGATTCATAAATAAGATTACTGTATCAAAGGGTTGACTGTTTCCTTCATAACCTGAAAACATTTCATCACGTTTAACTTCAATTTGTTCTCAAACTTAAATAAACTAGCACTGTGGCAAACAGCTTATTATACAATATCAATCAAATATATATATAGATGTATGTATCACAGCATCATCATAATGCTTTCACTCATCCATGCCCACACTCATGCGCATGCGCACACACACACACAAACACGTACTTGTGTCATATTACATACACTCAAAATGTCTATTAAACATGGGAACTGTTTATGCACATAGAAAGACTCACAGCATACATGCTGGTGTATCTCATCTGTCTCATGTTGAAATGGGGGAGAGGGGGGACAAACATGTACTTGTGTCATATTACATACACTCAAAATGTCTATTAAACATGGGAACTGTTTATGCACTTAGAAAGACTCACAGCATACATGCTGGTGTATCTCATCTGTCTCATGTTGAAATAGGGGAGAGGGGGGACAGACTAAACAAATATAAAGCCAAAAAATGTGGACTGACCTCCAGAAGAACAGCCAATGGCAGCACCATCAGCTGATGCCACCTTGGTGACAGCAGAAGGGTTGTAGGTCCATGAGGTGCCACATACTTCAACCTTAAGGTCATTGTCATGGTAAATCTGCTGCACCCGACCTATCTTGCCCAATGTCTGAAAGTGTAGAACAAGTATCCTCTTGCATCATTTGCAAATACGTCTCAAACAGCAATGTTCAACTAACAGGACTGAGAAGG
This sequence comes from Alviniconcha marisindica, assembly GCA_018857735.1. Classification (NCBI taxonomy): domain Eukaryota; kingdom Metazoa; phylum Mollusca; class Gastropoda; family Provannidae; genus Alviniconcha; species Alviniconcha marisindica. The sequence goes on along the minus strand of JABMCL010001525.1, from coordinate 682,424 downwards.
AAAAAAAATGAAAATCAATATACCGAAAATACAAACCAAATTTTAAAACCAGAATTCCTGCCAAAAGCTGAAGCATGCAGATACATTATGACCTACTTACTCCAGGCTTAAAACAGATCTAGGCCCGTAGTGCCTGTACAAAATCAACAAACAAGGGAAACTGGCTCAAACTCAAATACACATATATTTCATGTTAGCTTCAGAGTGAATCATTACAATCTGAAACTGAATGAGGCCCAGAATCAATAAATATTCTATGCAGAGTTCTTGATTCTGTGCAGAATCAACAAAAAAGGAAAACTGGCTCAACATATAAACACACAAATACACACATTTCATATTAGCCTCAAAGTGAATTGCCACACTCTGAAACAGAATGAGGCCCAGAGCACCTGTGCTGAATCGACAAGCAAGGGAGTCAATAAGCACTCATAAAACATCACACAAGCACTTGAATCTAACTTGGCTATGTTCTGGCTCTACTGAAAACTGAATTTTTTTTCAACACAGTGATGTAGTTTCGACTTGCCAAAATGTTGCTGCTGTGCACTTGTAATTTGTTTTGTAAGTTGCTCTGACAGTAGCTCCATTGATTGTCTCTGTCTATAATCATGCTCAGGCATTTGATCAAGAGAACAGCATTTTACGTGCATCACTTTGCCATGAGTGTTGTACTATTAACTATACAGTCTGTTTAAGTGTTTTGGTTCATTAGTTTTTGTTCGTGATCTTTTGTTTTCTTCTACACAAAGGTAGAACTGAGCACATCACACACACACACACACACACACACACACACACACACACACACACACACACAGGCAGGAATTTAAAATTAATAAAGCTGAAATAATCACAAAGATTCCCACAGTAGATCCTCTTTGTAGTTTTGGATTTTCTAGTGTAGCTTCAGAAAACAATGGGAGTCTGTTTTGTTTATCAATGGGTGTTGAACTGACCTATTGGGATTGAAATAGTGACATAACGCTTGATGATTTTAGTACTAAATACAGGCCAGTGGATCTGTGCCACAAGATCGATGAGACACCACATTGATTGAATGATGATCGCTTATATAGCGCTATTCTCCGCTCTCTTGAGCAGACTCACTGTGCTCGCATGTGGTTCTACATGAGTGACTAGCTTTATAGCACGTTTTTTGTTGTTGTTGTTTTTGAATATCCACCGAACTGGTGTACTTACAACGCTGGCATGGCTGGTGCCACATGAAACTGCAGCCGTCTCGGCACAAGTCCTGTGTACACCATTATCCATACAACCATGCACCATGTCACTTCATGCAAAGCCACATACGTAAGGTGTATGCGTGTTTCGCTGTAACCTGCCATTTGCACTTTTGGCAGAATGACCGGGATCTTTTACATGCTACTGCGGTAACACGGGGGTGGAACGGATACCGAAATTAGAGTCAGCACAGAAAGTCGACCCTGGAGAAGAAAATTCTCCCGCCACTCCAGCAGGGATTCGAACCCGCGACCTTTCAATCACGAGTCCGGCGCTCTAACCACTGAGCTATCCCCGCCCCCGCCCCCTTGTAAAGAACCTGTGCAAAAAAAAAAGGGTACATAAAACATGATGTAGCCTACTACAATGGCGATGCCTTTTCCAGAAGAAGCATACAGAGTCTGAAATGTCAAGACACACTGACACACCATAGGGCACAGATCAGCATTCACACACACACATGCTGCAGCACACAAGCATGCTCACATCCATGCAAGTGCCCACATGCTCCACACACAATGGCTAATTTTAGAAAATCGTCATCTTTTTGCTGACCACCACCATTCTTGTAAGCGTACATATAGCAATGGAGTGAGTGAGATGCTTTTTCCTCACCATCAGAGGATCAGGAGGGCACAACACTGTTGCAGTTAAGAAAAAGCCTCTAAATAGATGATTTCCAGAAATTACAGCGGAGATAATCCGGAAGAGTGAAGCCCCTGCGGTAGGGCATCATTCCAGACACAGACTTGATCTATATACTGGCATATATATATTGGTGCATGTTTTCAGAATGGAGGTGGCAGTCGAAAAGCGCTGGTCTGTGACAGCATCAGACCTTCAGGCATGGACCCACACCCCAAGCATCGCTTTCCGGCACCTTCCTCCAAATTCTGCCTGATTTAGTTACGCCACTGAAGGGGCACTCTATCCTTGCGCAGCTGTCCACTGACGTGGTCAGCACCCTCCGAAAGGTTTCAGTACTAATATGACTGTAGAAGCAACCTAGCCTAGCGCCCAAGCACGCACATAAACATGAGGCGCATTCACCCCGGGTAAAAAAAAAAGAGTTCCATCATGATTCAAACGATTTTAGTTTTATATGAGCTGGCATAAGCGACATGGTCAGTTATAAAACAAACATCTGATATAATCCGAGTTGTTTGTAACAAACTTACAACAGTTTGAGCACCAACAAAAAACTGCTTGTTAGCTGACCATTTTCTGGAACCTATGGCTTAACTAAATACGACAGTGGTTGAAGGAAGCATGTCATAAACCAGTGCTTGGAGTTTGGCATGGACCTATACTATGCTGGACTGCCAGCTGTGCGCTATGCACGAGAAACCCTTTTTTTTTCTCTTTTTTTTCCTCGTATTACGGTCTTTTGGGTGGGGCTATATGCGGTGTGTCCGTTTGGAATGGAGAACTGAATCGACTGCGAGCGTTCATTATTTACACAGTGTTCTAGATTAAGAAGAAATGTAAAAAATTATTGGTAGCCTCTGCTGCATCGTCAGTAGCACTTCATGGCTTACAAGAAGCAGATCACTGCGGGTAGAGGATCAAATACAGAACCAGAAATTGCGAAGCCAGTTGCTCTATTCCATCACTCGCATTGGATTGTGGATAGCAGTTGACAATCTTTTCCAGGTATTTCACTGAAAGATTGCTTCAAATATGGTAAGTTTTGAGGTGTTGATAATTTCTTGTATAAACTGATAGCTCGATAGATCAACAGCTCTGTGTTGTGTGTCAGTGCAAAGCGATATATCCATCAGGACATTTGACACCAGGAGGTTAGTGTAAAAAACAAAAACACTACACCCTGTTTACATGCATTTCAGCAGAGTGTGTGTACTGTTAATTAATACAATATTTACTGAAATTTGTTTAGATTTAGAGGTGGTAAACAGAATAATGACTTGAAATTCAGAAATCACACAGAAATAGATCTAAAGATAGATCAAAGTGTGCAACTAACTCATAACTCATGTAAGTAAGCAGAATAATCTGCCAGAGAAATCTTCATAAGCAGACCAAAATAAACATAATAACAACATATAATGCAGAATTTATTGGAGATAGGTGTAAAGAGTCACGAGGCCTGTGTTTTTTAGTATGCTTATGTGAATTGACATGCGAATTGACATTTGATCTAGATCTAGTTTCTGAGTAACACTGTGCAGGCTTCCTCAGTGCTGATGTCCGCAAAACAATTGTGTACTGAAAACTCACCTTTTACAGACTGTAATAAAACTCACTTTTGTTGCAAATTTTGGATTCATTCATTAGGTATGAAGCCGTTTGATTGATTTGAATGATATATGTGACTCAAAATGGCATTTAAAATGTCCCAGGAATTTCTAACTGCCTCCATGGATATTACCAAAGATTTTCATATTTTACACAGTGCTTACGTATGCATTTGTTATTCCACCCTCAAAGCAAAAACATACAACTGGCTCCCTAACACACACACACACACACTCCAGCAACAACTACAAACAAAAGGCAACTGGGCATGGTAGATTGCTTGCTCATGGTCATCTGACTGGCTCAGACGCTCCTTTCATGTGCAAAATTCTGACTGCTTCGAGTAATAAAAAAAGGAGATGATTTTGCCGACACTGGACTGGCTGTGGGGACGCCCGCAGGCTCTGCTCCAGCGAAAGCATGTTTCAAGCTTTCACGCTGGTTTGGCAAACGGCACAAAACAGATGCCTTCACAAAACTGGGGAACCTACTATCAGAGCTGCATGTACCCCACAAACAGTGCTTGACTGACATTTCTGATGCCTTTTCTGCTTCTTTTACCAGTATCTGGTCATCTTTCCCACGGTTTTACTGTACCCCCAACAAAGCGTGCCCACTTTGCCCACTTACCAAGTGCAGTCCCCTGAATTTCTAAAGATCATCTTATATTTCCAGAAATCACCTATTAGCACTTGTAAGACGTCACACAAACACAACAACAAAGACCCAAGCAAACACGAGGGACATAAATTCCACCAGAGGTATATCCTCAATAGAGGATGATGATGTGGGGCTTAACGTCCTCAGATGTCGGGCTGACATAAAAAGTCATATGCGGGACAATCAATAAAGCAAGCCCCCAGTGGCATCCATTTTAGGCACACTTGGTGACAGTGACACAGTTGTGTACAAGCATAAGACAGAACCAATTTTTATTTAAGACTGTACATAGTCCTTTATCTAGAAGCTGTATGGCTAACACATAAATATATCTATTTGTGGGTTTAGATGTTGAGCCAGTTTTGAGATCAAAGGACTATGTCCAGTCTTGAATAAAAATTGTGTCACTGAGTGTGCCTGAAATGGAGGGTATACATGCCACTGGAGGCGGTAGGAGTGGTGGGAGGGGCATCTAAAACAATGTGAGCTGGTTTGGCCTGGCGGTAAGGCATTAGGCTGGTAAACAGAGGGACCTCAGTTAAAATCTGCTTTAACTCTCTCTTCAAAAGTTGTGGTCTGTGGACATTGTCTTGTGACTTTGTCCCTCACAGTTAATGAAACATTAAAATGGCTCTCATCGCTGCCCATCTTAATGCAAGAGTCATTCTGGTGGTGATAGTGTAGCGAAAGGTATATAATCTCCCTCTTCCCCCACCTCTATATACCCTTGCCCCCATTCTCCCCGTCCTTAATAAGCCTTATGATTTATGTGGATGTTAAGCATCATGTTTACTTTGCTATCCAAAACAAAACAGAAAACACACACACGCACACAGATGCCCAAACACACAACAACAAAAACTGTCACACACCCAAGCCAGAACTAGACAAAGCACACCTATGTCACTAAAATGCATTATGCAGAGTCCAAAATATCCCACAGACTCAGTTGGCTGCATCCAAACAATGTGAAAAAGCTTAATAGATAACTGAAAATAAACAGCTAACAGTATCTACATCCTGCTGTTTGAGAGACAGGAGTACCTGAAGGCATACACTGACTGGAATGGTCATACTTAAACCACGGTACCCTGAAGCCCATTCTTACTTGGGCAAACTTTTGCGTGACAAACCTAGTTCACAGTATTTGTCAAACCTGATAACAGCAAACAAGATTGGTTTTTAATTGGGTGAAATTAGTTTGGGGTATTCATCAAACCACGTTGAAGCTATGTTTGGGGTCCAAAAATGTTCTGGGAATATTCGCCCATTTTGATGAACCTTGCCTCTGACTGGTTAAGAGCAGAGAGCACTCCTGTGAATAAGGAAGAAATAAAAATAAAAATGGATGACGGTGTTGATACTTCATTCGCTTTGGAGGGAATTGACCTATTTTGACTTGTGGGAGGTGCAGCCTTGTCTCTGGGACCCAGAATGATATAGCAGTTAGTTGAATTACTTTGTGAGGGATGATTAAAGCATACTGACTTGACTTGACTTTAGGCTACATTTTAGATCATGGATCATGCTGTCTGTTGCGCTTCTGCCACAAGTTCAGGCTGAAGCTTGCATCTGTAAGCCAGTTAAGAAACGGAAGTATAGTTTGCCAAACTGTCCAAACTATGTTCGGTGAACTAAAGGTTCATCTGAGCTCACTTAAGAAACAAATTATAGTTTGTTGAACTGTCCGAAGTATGTTTGGTGAACTAACAGTTCACCCAATTAAGAATGGGCTTAACATTGGCGAGGCTGTTAAACACTTCTTCAAGTGCCACATGATATTGCAATCTTGGGTGAAGGGAAGTAACTCTCTCATAATAAGGACAGCAATGGCAGTTTTACACGCTGAGGAATAAAGGCCAATAATCGCTCATTTTTTAAAACTTTTTCTAAATAAAAACTGCTACACATCCGAGTAATATGTGCACCACAAATATCTGGTAATACCCTGTATTATTAACTCTTCACTGACAGACATCCTTGACATCAAATAACTTTGCCCCCATGGCTAACAAAACATTTATACTGTCATGCTGCATATTCCTTTTCAGAATGTATTGCATGTTTGTGTTACATGGGTGCAAAATATTATTCTGCAGAACTACTACTGGTAGAATGAGAATAATCAGAATAATCCTGCAGAAGTATTACCAGTAGAAGGGATACAACTACTACTAATCTTCACATAACTGAAACAGAATGAGGCCCAGAGCACTCATGCAGAATCAACACACAATGGAGTTAATTAGCGCTTGAAATACGTAACACAAATACAACAAAGACCTGAGTTGCCAGGTGTATTCTCACCTGGCATGCGTGTAAATACAAGGTACGTAGAAGATGTACTGCTGGTGGAGTTTATGTACCTTGTATTTACACGCATGCCCGGTGAGAGTTACCGTCTTTGTTTTGTGGGTTGGTTCTACTAATCTTTGTTGGAGAGTAGACAACACTTCAGCAAAGACGACTCCTGTTTTCCAACTACTTTTCTTTCATAAGGTGGTCATTTGTCAGGGTTTCTACAATACTACAAATTTTTGCAGTGCAAATTTCTATATCCATCACACATGCCAAACAAAAACCTCAACTGCTTACTACTTGCAACAACCAAGGCTATTTTTTTCCATTACATATTGCTATCTGGCGCACTATTCAGTTTCAAACTCTTTTGATCAATGGCAGCACACATCTAAATGACCTATGATGAAAAAATTTATTCATGAAGAACTCACTGGCATCATTGCTTCAGCCCATTCACCATGTCCACGTTGTAGCACTTTAATACGTTCTGTGTCGCTGCAGATCTGAACTAAGTCACCAACAGCAAACTGGGTTACAGAACTGGTGTCACTCTGCCCAGAACTAGATGAACTGCCAGCATTCACTTTGGTAAGAACTGCAGGGTTGAATGTCCACCTAAAAACAGATTCAAATACATATTAATCTATGACAAATAATTAATTCCCTAGAAAATCCATTCAAACGTGTTGCAACTCCTCACAAACTAAAAAATTAAGGATATTTCAAATGGGCAGACAAAACCAACAATGTTCCACAAAAACAATTACCACCTCATGCCAGAAACATGTGCAGACAAGTAAAGATCGTCAGGAGAATGCGCTGAAGGAAAGAACACAGTTTTTTTCTGGCACCAGCTGCAAAGGGGTTTGAGCAAGTCTGCAAGCTGTGGGACCACTTATCTCTCCATCCTTCATATCACATGTTTGTAAGGAGCACAACTATTTGAAAGATTTTTTTCTTTCTTCATTAACCCCTTCACTGTCCCAGCCTGTAAAATTTCTGGGCTGAGAGATGCACGAACATGCCTGGACACAGTATATTTTCAGGTCCTGTGAACATCTGCTTGCAATGCTGTGCGTTTTGATGAAAATCCTTTCACATGCCAGTGCGAAAAAGAGGACAGAAGCTTAAGGGTTTCATATCTTGCACCTTTATTGGTAATTTTTAAGTGACGCCATAAGAATAATAAGAATAATGGGCATTTCTATGGCGCATGATCCCACGCATGATCTAGGGCACATTGCGCCGTACAAAAGGCTGCAGAAAATGTATAAACACATACAATGGACAAAATAAAAAAGGTTTTGGGCCATACGACTGCCAACCACACAAGAATTTACATACAGCAATTTCAGTAAATAAACCAAAGTTGTCAGTAACCAAACATGACCAAACACATGTATGATACAAGTAGATATATACTGCAAATATGAAAACGGCAGTGAAGGGGTTAAAGTATTTGAAAGTGTTATGCTGTGGTATTATATGATGTTCTCAATGTTTCTGTTTACATTCAAATTTTGTATAGGTGGACATTTGTCTATGCATATGTGTCTGTAAGGGAGCACAAAGTATGTGGATTATTTTTTTACAACCCTGAGGCAAGGATTTGAAAGTGTAATAAACCATACACACAAGCATGTACTGTTGTACACCTACACACACACACTGTCCAACCCTGTCACACACTTAAATATGAGGAGTTGGCAAACTAGAACACATAATAGGTTCAAAAGAACACCATTTATTAGAACAAAACAGGTGAATTTTCAGGGTCATCCCCTTTATCAAACTACAAAACAACACTTAGACAACAGTTACACAGTGAAAAACGATGAAAAATGAGATGGGGAGCTAAGACACTTATCTGTTTTTGGTTGAGCTATGTTGTTTTCCTGTCCAGTGCTTGGAAGAATGTTGGCATGACAATGATGTGTAATTGGTCTGATGTTATAAATATAATGCAAAACTCAAATGGCACAGAAAGAAAGTGGAGGGGAGGGGGCAAGACAGAGAGAGCTGAGCTTTGGAATATGGATTAATGGATTTATTTATTTTTATTTAAAGACCAGCTAGCCACATGACCTAACGCTGATCATGACATATTTGCGTGTTCTTATGCAAGTAAAAAACAACAATGAAAACTTGTGACCAGGAATCTTCCAGGTTCAACCAAAATATATGCACACATGCCACATGCCAAAGTCACATGATTAAAAATCCCTCCAAACTAATAGTGTACTGACCTGTTACCACTGGGATAGGAGACGACAATGTCATGATCTTCATCAATGCCTACAACTGTACCTGTTGTCCCCAAACACTGAAAGTGCACAAACAAATACTTGACTGACCCACATTCAAAAAAGATTCAAACAATAATGGGAAAAACATTTCTATATGAACAAAACTTTATTGCAACAGTATGTGGGTGACCTAAATTTCTGGATGTGAAAAATCTGCTGTCACAACCAAAAAGATTGCACCAACACAGAGTGCAACAAAGTCTTAATTATCTCACACACACACACACACACACACACACACACACACACACACACACACACACACACACACACACACACCATTCTGTTCCCTTTGGCCAAACTTGTTCTAGATGTTTTGTAATGATGACAGATTTCTGGACATTTCAGAAGCACATTCATGGGGAGATTTTCATGCAATGATGTATAATGATTACTGTTGGACAAAATCGTTCTAGCAAAGCGTCTAAACTTTGTCAAACTGCTTTTGGAACCAGTCACAACAGTTACAAGGAATTTCAGTTCATCAGAACAGCGTTTGAAGACAGTGACTGTTGTGGCCATCCTGTGACTGTTGCTATCAAACAAAACATGTCTAATCAAAGAAGGCCCCAAAATGACAGAAAATGAGATTAAAGACAGTTTGAATCTTTCACTGGGAAGCTTGGATTGGATCTTCTGTCATCACCTGGGTGTATGGAAGCATTCTACCTGTTGAGTGTCCCACCAGCTGACCAAGTCAGGTGTAATTAGGTGAGGTTCCAGGCTGCGATGGCACTGGTGTGCAACATTTTTTTTCAACATTTCTAGAGCATCAGTCAGCCACCTGATGGCCTCTCCTTCAACTAGAACTTAATCAACATTAGCAGTGGAAGACTGGAAACATGGTGATATTTTCCAGTACATTGTATCTGAATGGTGGAGGGTAAAAGGGGTCAGAAAGGGGAGGGGATAAATCTCCTCCCTGAAAGATCTGGTCAAATCAACAGACATATATAGTATTTTCTGGTCTAAACAGTCAGGTTGCCAAATTGCAAATATGCTCATGTCAGATATAGAAAATAAATAAGTAACTAATTAGTTACCTGATACTGATGCCCAGTAAATCCAGATGGTAATCTCAGGGCAACAAAAATCTGAACATTAAACCACAAGTAGGTCTGCTTCATTGCTAAGGATGCACACCACTTATCTTATGAAAAAGTCTGAGAGAAAGAAGTGAAGCTGAATAAGCCAGCAACACAAAATCCTTAAAATCAAACCTTTCCCTACAACTACAAGTCAGCCATAAAGCAAGTGCCCCATGCTGAATGAATAATATAATACTGAACTCAACACATGTTGATTCAACCATATTTAGAACTAGTACTGTGATAGTATAACATTTTAAGATGTCCTCTTTTGCCTCTAATGGAGTAAGAATATGCTGTAGGGTACTGAGAAATTGTTTTCAATATTTTTCTACTAAAAATGGGATGAAGACTGAATTCCACAACAACAGCATCATAACCTGATAGTCCTGGTGTGACATCTGAAATCTGAACTGCTTATGTGCATCTTCTTATATGTTGTGAGTATGGGCAGTGTCTTCTGTATTCTTGTAGGCTTGCAGGCATCAACAAACAACAATACCTGCAGCAAAGTGACCCAAGAACCCAAGACCCACAGAGATTTTTCCAGGAATGGGCAGACCACCCGTCATTCTTCCTGAGGACCCTCTGAGAGTGGAACCAGCTTCAACAATGGCACACCAGAGCTCCTTATCTGAGGTATTTATGGACAACCTTGGTGCTGATGCCCAGTGTCACTTGCCATCTGCTGTGTAGCTATCAGACTGTGTAGATAGCTTTAAACCATTTTACAGGACACTTTAACAAAAGAGACCAAAGCTGCCATGCATGCATGCATAAGCTTCATTTGGCCACTAACACTCTACTAATGTACTATGCGAGTCAAGTCCGGTATTAGGTAGAAGAGAAAGAAGAAGAAGCAAGATGTCTGCTTTGTTAAGATTCCTGTGTTAGGACAGACTACCCTCAGCCATGACATCCCAATTACTCAAGTCATTAAAGCTGAAGTCCATGGTAGTGGGTAACACTGCACTTGCAAATATGACAGCATGAACAAGCATGGGGAAACAGTTGCACAAACTGCCTTCTCACCAAAGACTGGGTGAACCTCAGCTGAGGAAAGCTAATGAATGGACAAAATGTCAAGAAAATTGCAAAGCTGAGGTTTGTGACACAGCTAGATGGCCAGCAACTCATCATCTCTCATCATTGCATACATTTTTTCAAGTAATTCAAAAATACACAAATTTCAATACACTAAACCAGTATCCATACCTCAAACATCCCATCAGTCCAGCCACCATGCCCATGTTGCAGAGACTGCACAATCTCCAGATCCAGGTCAACATTTACTTGGTCTCCAATGGCCAGACCACACGGACCTGACCTTGAACTTGGCCCCTGCTCACCTATTAAAGTAATTTTTGTAGTCAGTGGTCAATGTTATGAACCTGAAATAATTCCAAGCCTAATGAACACATAATGTTTGCTCTCAGTTTTTACTGTGACCTTTAAATTTGATCAAGGTCACCCAAGCCAATGTGAAATTGTAAAGCTCATATCATGCAAAGTTTGAAGATGATTTATAAAACCCACCAGAAAGAACTAACACCAAAGAGTTTTAAAGTTTTTCTATTTTTGGAACTTGACAATTCTCTCCCCTAAATGCCAAATTCAAAGAAAGAATGTTAGGTGTTGTATGAACTCATTAATGTATATATAAACAACCATACACAGTTTGAACTAGATCAAATCAAAGCTTATACAGTTAAAATACAATCTGAAGTTTTATCTTTCTGGCACACCACTGACTTTCATTTAAGGTCAAAGCTGTCAAACCTGGTATAACTAGGTAAAGGTCTATATAGGTTACAGCATGTAAAATTTGAGAATCTCAGTATCTGGAAAAATGTGTTTTGGCCATTAAATCTGGAAATGTGTCAAATTATATCCCTTGAGAGAAAACAGCATTAAACATGTCTAATAAACAATGCATGAAACATTAATCATGCCTGCTGTGGGTAAATTATCTTCAATGAAAGGTGATTCACTTACTGGCTGAAATGACCACTGTCCCCATCAGAATCTTCACCTCATTATGTTGAAGATTTTTCTCTTACAAATACCACTGTTTTTTTTGTGTGTGTGTGTGTGTGTGTGTGTGTGTGTGTGTGTGTGTGTGTGTGTGTGTGTGTGTGTTCAGCTCTGCTTCTTTGCCCTTCTTGATAATGGTTTACCCAAATGTTTTTGTCTGACTGGCATGGGTCTTTCCTTTCATATACATTTTTCCTGTTCCCGCATGGTCCTGCAGTAATAGGGCAAGGGGGGAAATACTGAGAAGTGATCAGGATGCACAAACAACTGGAGGGTCCAATGTGGTTCAGTGTGTTGCCTTCCAAGTTTCATGACAATACTGATCATCTTTAGAAGAGTATATATAACGCTTGTGTGCCTCACCCAGCAAAGGTAAATGGTCTCGGTAGAAAGATCCTCCCTTTGCATCATTCACAACTTTCAGGTCAGCCTGCATGTGAGAAAGACATCACACATTTGTTAAAAGACATCAGATTTTCTCCTTTGGATCAGCACTTGAAACCCACCTTGTTATAACACAGGTAGCACTGTATGCATGTGTGTGCAATGAGCAGGCTGCTCAGCTGGTTCAGCATCAGATCCAGCACATAGCATCAGATCAATCAGATCCTGGTCCAACTCCCCAGTGCAACAATGGATTTTTTTGTTGGAGTCAACAGTCAAAGCAAACTCTCTCATGGTATTCATACAGCTAGCTGTTGTGTACAATTATATGCATCAAGATCTGTGCACTGGTCGAAAATCCCAAGCAGTGGCCCTTGTCTGAACACATACAATACTGCACACAATAGGTCTACAGTCAAAGACAGAATGTGCTTGCCCAAGTGGCAGGGGAAGGGAAAAAATCACACATGCAATCTGTCTCCCCAAAATGTGTACATCCATAACAAAAGAGGAACTCAGAAGAGGAAGAATGAAGTTAAAATAAGCTAAAAATTCAGTTATCACACCAGACATTTTTTAACATTTGTGACATCTATAAGGTGGCAAAAGTGGTTCATGGAAATCAGCCAATCAGTGTAACCAGTCAGTTACATGACTGTCTGTATCACGACCAGAGCTGTATTAACAAACACCCAGCACCCTTCCCCATCTAGAACACACACACACACACTCTCTCTCTCTCACACACCCCCACAGTTACATATATATACCCTTTCTCTCTCTCTCACACACACACACACACACACACACACACACACACACACACACACACACACACACACACACACACACACACACACACACACACACACACACACACACACACTCTCTCTCTCTCTCTCTCGCATGCGCGTGCACACACACTCTGCATTTATTTTTTTTTAAATTATATTTTTTCAAGTTTTTTTTCTCCACATGCTTTTTTAAGAAATGGTGAACCAAAATAGCCGGTAGGTCTGAGCAGTAGCTAATTTCTTTTCTGGTATATATATGCTGATCTTAACTAGTAAAATACCAGAAATTACCAGTTAATGTGAACCCTGAAATTTGTATGGCACAATTCCTGGCAGGTGAAGGCTATACTCTGACCTAATTCAGGCACAAAAAGAAGTACCTTTGATCCTTGCCAAAGTGCACACAATGGTGGCAGCTAGTGAGTAACAAGCGACTTTACAAAAAACAACTTCAAATGAAATTTGTTTCCAGTACATTAACCAAAGTTACTTTGTCAAGCCGACAAATCTTAAACAAGGCAAAACATTGTAAAGCTCAGATCACAGCTTTTAAAGACATTCTCTCTCTCTCTCTCTCTCTCTCTCTCTCTCTCTCTCTCTCTCTCTCTCTCTCTCAGTAGCTTAGCAAGGACTAGTTGTTAGACAGGTTTCTGACTGAACCTAAACTACAATCCTTGTAAAATAAAGTTTTTGAGTTTGAGTTTCGAGTTCTCTCTCTCTCTCTCTCTCTCTCTCTCTCTCTCTCTCTCTTGTCTCTTGCTGTCTCATATTATATGTGTTGTTATTATTATTATTATTAGCAGTCGCTGTCTCGTTTTATGTATGTTGTTGTTATTATTATTATTATTGATAGCCTTCTGTCATAATATTGACTGTGAATGTCTTGGTTATTAGTAGTACTGTAGCAATGGCAGACACTGAGTCAGCCTTTGTGCTAATATCTTCACCGCTGAGAAATAAAGTTCAATTCAATTCAGTTCAGTTCTCTCTCTCTCTCTCTCATTCTCACATATACACACACACACATACACACACACACACATAAGTGTAATTTTCCAGTATATGCCACATGCCATATTAATTATAATTTATCACATAAATTATTAATATAATTATAATATCCCCCAAAATAAGTAGTCTAATAGAGAAGCATTTCTTGAGTGCACAGAACTAAAGAAATGTGTGGTGGCAGATGGGCGAAAAACAGCTCCACCAGAACATTAATGTTACTGGTGGGCATAAAGTAAAACATTTAACAATTTTCATTTAATCTAAGAGTAAGACATCCTCATAGACATGACAAAAAAAATACTGTCGTAACAGTTTTCAAACCAGCCCAACTTCTGGGGTCAAACTACAGTTTTCTTAACTTGACACCACAAAAATGAGCAAGAGAGAGTAAATAAATCATAACATCATAAAATATGTTGCAAACTTCCTTGAAAAAAAGAAAAAAAATGACTGCTTTTCTGTTGCCTTTCTTATAAAATTGTAGCATCTACAACTTTTGGTAGTCAACTGGGAGGGTAAAGTGAGCAGCCAGATAGAAGAGCATCACAAGAGCCCAATAGCCATACATACCATTCCTTCAAAGCCAACTCTGTAGAGATTCTTGGCCCCATTGTCCCACAGTACATGAGCTGCACTACGTGGGCTGGCTGCACTCCAATCCTAGCAACACACAACAAGAAAAGCAAACACTCAGACAACTCACAAAGAGGAAAAAAATTCATACTCATACTTAATCCGTTAATGGGGACCTAATCATGTAGTTCATGCAGACATACCAACCCCATTGCAATGGTTTCTTTATCTCACTCTCCATGTCTGCTATTGTTAAGATCATCAAGTCTGGTTGCAAAACAATATGCAGTTCAGATGGTTTAGTAGAAAGACTCATATCTGTTTGGAACAGTTTGCCTCAAACTCTCAGCCACTCTGATTCTTCTTCCTCTTTCAAAACCATCCTCAAGACTCACCTGCTCAATAACTATTTTAAACTGCCTGTCTTTTTCACAGCCGTGTTTATCTCCCCCATCTGGTGTGTGTGTGTGTGTGTGTGTGTGTGTGTGTGTGTGTGTGTGTGTGTGTGTGTGTGTGTTTGTGTGTGTGTGTGACTGTGCCATCTGTGTCTCTGTGATTGTTGCTAGTGTTATTGCATTGTTATTGTAGTGTTATCATTACTTCAGGGATCTGAGCAGTACCATGGACCCGCCTTAACTGAGTTTGTTGACTGGTGCGACAACTGTTATTTAGATCTAAATGTGACTAAAACCAAGGAGATGATTGTTGATTTTAGGAGGCAGGAACACAGTCCTGGGGAGACCATTATCCACAATAACAAAGTTGAAATTGTCAGTAAATACAAGTACCTTGGCACCATTTTTGATGACAAGGTGAAATGGGACGACAACACTAAAGAAATTGTAAAGAAGGGGCAACAGTGGCTGTATCTCTTGCAAAAGCTAAACTATTTCTCTGTTGACCAAAAATTTAAACTCTTTTTTACAAATCCTTTATTGAGAGTGTTCTGTCATTCACTTTCATCTGCTGGTTTCACAGCTTGGGAGTGAAGAACAGGAATAGCCTGCAAAGAACTGTCTGTAAAAAATTCATACTCATACTTAATCCGTTAATGGGGACCTAATCATGTAGTTCATGCAGTCATACCAACCCCATTGCAATGGTTTCTTTATCTCACTCTCCATGTCTGCTATTGTTAAGATCATCAAGTCTGGTTGCAAAACAATATGCAGTTCAGATGGTTTAGTAGAAAGACTCATATCTGTTTGGAACAGTTTGCCTCAAACTCTCAGCCACTCTGATTCTTCTTCCTCTTTCAAAACCATCCTCAAGACTCACCTGCTCAATAACTATTTTAAACTGCCTGTCTTTTTCACAGCCGTGTTTATCTCCCCCATCTGGTGTGTGTGTGTGTGTGTTTTGTGTGTGTGTGTGTGTGTGTGTGTGTGTGTTGTGTGTGTTGTTTGTGTGTGTGTGTGACTGTGCCATCTGTGTCTCTGTGATTGTTGCTAGTGTTATTGCATTGTTATTGTAGTGTTATCATTACTTCAGGGATCTGAGCAGTACCATGGACCCGCCTTAACTGAGTTTGTTGACTGGTGCGACAACTGTTATTTAGATCTAAATGTGACTAAAACCAAGGAGATGATTGTTGATTTTAGGAGGCAGGAACACAGTCCTGGGGAGACCATTATCCACAATAACAAAGTTGAAATTGTCAGTAAATACAAGTACCTTGGCACCATTTTTGATGACAAGGTGAAATGGGACGACAACACTAAAGAAATTGTAAAGAAGGGGCAACAGTGGCTGTATCTCTTGCAAAAGCTAAACTATTTCTCTGTTGACCAAAAATTTAAACTCTTTTTTACAAATCCTTTATTGAGAGTGTTCTGTCATTCACTTTCATCTGCTGGTTTCACAGCTTGGGAGTGAAGAACAGGAATAGCCTGCAAAGAACTGTCTGTATTGCCTCCAAGATAACTGCAGAGCCCCAGAGAGACCTGGCTCTTTTCTGTGAACAGCAGATCTTAAGGAAAGCTCGCTCTATTCTAACGAAGAAGGACCATATTTTAAACCAGGAATTTACTACTCTCCCATCAGGTCGTCGTCTTAGATGCCCCATTTGAAAGCCGAAGAGATTTAAGAACTCTTTTATACCACAGTACGCCTTTTAAACAATACATGATGTGTATATGTATACATGAAGTGTGTGTGTGTGTGTGTGTGTGTGTGTGTGTGTGTGTGTGTGTGTGTGTGTGTATGTGTATGCGTGTGTGTGCACGCGTATTTGTGTGTGTGTGTGACTGTGCCATGGTGTGTGTGTGTGACTGTGCCACAGTGTGTGTGTGTGTGTGTGTGTGTGTGTGTGTGTGTGTGTGTGTGTGTGTGGTTGTGTGTGTGGTTGTGCCACGGTGTGTATGTGTGTGTGTGCGTGTGTGCCACAGTGTGTGTGACTGCGCCACAGTGTGTGTGTGTGTGTGCGCACGTGCATGCATGCATGCGTGCGTGTGTGTGAGATATTGTTTTAATTGCTGTGTGTGGTACTTTAATTGTTTTAATTATATTACCTTGTCAAAGTAAGACTCTTTTGTTGGTGGTGCTGTGTTTGTTGTATTGTTCTCTTAACTTTAGGTATTATTATTTTACGAGCCCACCATCACCAAAACAAAATTGCCCCTTGTGGGATGATTAACGCTTTTTGAATTGAATTGAATTGAAAGTGTTCTGTGCTCCCATCTTGTGTGGTAGATGGGTGAGACATTATTATATTATATATTATTATTTACATCATTGGCCTTAAACTTCAAGATAGCAAACCAGTCTCTTCACATGACACTCCAGCTCATTTGGTTACAAACGGTTCAATGGCTCAGAAGATATTGTCTAGACAAATCCCAGTAATTTGGTGTTTTACGCCCAGTCAACCAATACGGTTATCTCAGGGCGTTACACATTTTGTTGATACATAGTATCTGTTAAAAATAGGTCCATGTTAAAAACTTATATGTATTCAGATTTTTTTAAACAGTCGTAAGAAGTGGGTAAAACACAAACTCAAAACCTTTTCTCAAATATATATATATGCTTTCTCAAGTCAATCTATTAAACCAATCACTTCGCAAAAATAAAACAGAAATTGATGTATAAAAATCAGACACCAATTTTCAAACCGTTAGTCCCTTCAGTATTACCCCTGTTTAGAGAGCGCATAAGGCTAGGACATGCTGATATCGTCGACCATTCCATTTAATTTATAGATACCAGGTTAAAGACAAGTATAAAAAAGGAATGGATGAATATAATACAAAATTAAAAAACGTTATATAAATGCTTAATGGCAAATACCAGTGCCATATGGCAGAGAGCTGCACATACCACCTACCAACTATCATCTCCTAGCTGCTCAACAGGAACCATATCAAGAGGCCTAACTCCCAGCCAAAATTTGCAAGGTTTTTGGAAAATTCATAATGAACTATCAGCAAAATTACCAGATAAAAAGAGCAAGAGGGTTATGCAGAAAAACAGGTTTCCTGCACTTCAATAACAGCTCCATGGTACCATCTTGCGAGTGGATTTATTTCTTCAAAGTTAACTTAAAAACCTTTTAAAAATCACTGAATAATAAAATAAACCATGATTTCATCTTTAAAGAATTTATGACGATTCCATTTCGTCATCTGACAGGGCTGAGTATTGGTTGGAGAGAACTAGGTTCCTCTCCGCCTTGCTCTGCCTGTCTGGAACTTTTGGCTTGCGTGGCACCTTGGGCCTGCTGGAAGGAGTGGAGCGCCTGGGGTGCGAAAACCCCTCGACGTCCACCAGGACCCCATCCACCCTCACCTTAGTAGGTGCGCGCCTAGAAGATGATGAATCATCTTTCAAGGCTGCGGTTTTTAAGGGACCTGCTGAACCCTTTTGGAGGGAGCTGCAGAACCCTTAGATGCCATTTTTGGGGGATAGGCGGAACCCCTAGAGGCCGTTTTGGGGGGATCGGCTGAACCCCTATTCATCTCCGAAGAACACTTAGCGGACTCGCACGGAACCTGTGTGTCGGCCAATACTGTCCTTGACTTCCCGGAGGAAGCCTGAGTGCTGGTCGATACCAATCTTGGTCCGCCAGAAGAATGCACGTTAGATTAAGTCGTCCTAAGTGGACGTTCTGAAAACACCCAGGTTAACGAGGTTTGACAGTGAACAGATTTGGACTTTCTTCTGGTGGAAGTGGCAGTGGCGTATGTCTTACCTCCAGTGATCACAGTCGGCATCTTGTCTTCAACCAACTGTCTGGCTTCCAGAAAGGATATGCGTTTCTCAACGCGGACACGTTGAATCTCCTTCTCCTTCTGCCAGACTGGGCAATCTTTAGCCGATGAAGCATAGGGACCATTGCAATTAGAGCACAGCTTGGGTCCCTCACATTGACCTTCATGCTTATCTTTTCCGCAATCCGACACTTCGCAGCAACCTTGCAACGTTGGCTCGTGTGGCCAAACTTGTTGCAGTTGAAGCAACGCATCGGGTTGGGAACAAACATGGCCACCTTCACCTTTAGATAGCCGACCGTAATCTCTTTCGGGAGTTCTGGGGATCCGAACATCAAGAAAAGAGTGTTGGTGGGGATCACCTTCCCCTCCTTCTTCAGTGTCACTTGGGGGGAGTTCAGGGTCTTGTGAATTGAGACCTTGACTGGTCTGTTAATAAATCAGTTAGTTTGGAGTAGGTTTTGGGCCTGGGTCCTTTTGCCGCACTCCACCAAGAAGGAGCCATCTCTCAGTCTTTTGATGTTCTTCATGGTTCTGGCAATGGCCTGGAAACCCTTCTGAACTGCAAACAGAGATAACTTTTGCAGAGGGAGATCTTCACTCGCCGACTCGATTATCAAAAACCAGGACCAGTTTGTTTCACTTTTCATGAGCATCTCATTGTCCGAATCCGTATCCGAGTCGTCATCCCGTACTCTTTTTTGGGATTGGTGTTTTGTTGCCATTATATGTTAAGTAATGTTTCGTTAGTTTTGTCCCCACATGCCACCAAGTCCAACATGGGGATGCACACAAGTGGAAACTCCAGCAAGTGTGCACCAGGGCTCAAAACGCAATATACAAATTTTGATAAAAACAAAACAAAGTTTACTTCCATCCCCTGATTGACCCTGAGCCGCTGCCTTCTAAGCGAAATTAGGGCAAAGCACGACTAGCCGATTGATTGGGTCAGGCCAACCCAACCACCCGTCTAGAAGTCTGGGCCGAAGAAGCGTGTTGGACCCCGTGGGGGACCTCAGCCACCAGAATCCCATCCTCCCCCGACACGGCATGCCGCGCACGGCAAACATGCTGTGTCTGAAGGCGACCACAGAGAGCAAGAAGAACTATATAAAGAGGAGTTGTGTTGTAGATAAATACAGGAGAATGGCCGGTTAGGTAGAAATAAGCTGTAAGAAGGGAGCTGAAAACAGAGGTATTGTGGTGAGTTTTTGGAATGAAATATAGTTGAAAGGGCCAGTAGACAGAAACTAGATGTAAGAAAAGAGTGAAAGGGGTGGAGCAGCTTGGTTTAAACACCCCTGGCATGAGAAGCCAGCTCCCTAGGGGCTCTCCACAGCAAAACTGGTTTTCAAAGCATGCAAACATGATCATGTGCAACCTCTTCTGCAAGCTCCTCATTGGTTACTGGTCCAAACCAGAACAGACTACAAACTGTCAACTATCTGTCACAACTTCTTCTCTGACTCATCTCCTGCCTACTTCTCTGACCTTCTCACTGTGTACACACCTTCCAGGCAGCTTCGTTCTTCTGCAGACACATGAATACTTCATGTCCCCCATGTCAGAACAAAAACCTTTGGCCAACACTGTTTCTCCTACTGTGCTCTCACCCTGATACAACCATACTGGTTGACTGGGTGTAAAACACCAACTTACTGTGCTCAAAAACAATAGAATTCATTCCCTTCTTTACATCTGTCACATTTAATCCTCCAAAGCCCTCAAAACTGTGTTAAAAATGTACCTAAACAAACACTACCACAACAAGTGATTTTAAATTCTTTCTTCTTACTTCCACCCACCCACCCCATTTACCTTCCCTCACTTCTTGTTGCACTCCTTATCAAAAACGATTTTCCTTTGGAACAATAAACATGGAAAAGCCAGTCTCCAACATTGGTCTGATGCCACTCCTGCTTAAAAATTCCCACACAACTGCCTTACTCAACCACATCATGAATCTGGTCAAGGAAGCTGTGGAACATCTGAATCCAAAATTAGACTCTCATGCTGACAATGGACCAGCTCCACAATAGCAAAAGAGATACAGTGGCTGTGGCCTGATTCATTTAGTAACAACAATATGTGATCATGATTGGGGGGTGGGGCGGTTGGGGGTGGGGGGTGGGGGGGGGGGGGTAGGGGGGTCTTCATGCTGAGATGGTTGGGAGAGTGGTTGAATGGTTCTGGGTGGCCAAGTGCAATCACAACTGCAGGAATGGTGTTGCAGAATCTTTTGTGAAAGCATCTTATCTTGTAAGGACAAGACATGCCCACCAGGTTACAGCTGCAGTGTTGCATATTCTGCAGCAGAGTGCTTTCCTTTCGTATGTAGAGTTTGAGCCTGATTATGCTGTCAGTTCTGAACAGTAACAAACACAGATGGAGACTGAACAACCACAGTTTAAATACTGGGCTCTTGTTCTTGATTTCCAGCTCTGTATCCTTCAGCTTGTACATTGAGTTTGTTGTGGTGACTACCATCCGTGAAATGTCCGACTGAACGTATGCCCTGGCATTTTGCTTTGGACCATGTGAAGTATGAAATGTCATTTCATTTGACCTGACCTTATTTTATTTTATAACCTTGTTATTATTTATTCCCAGTGTGCGTTGCTCTGGCACATTCATGGAGGGAGAGAGAGAGGATGAGTTTGCATTTGTGTATAATATATGCTTGTGCACATGGTCAAGCGTGCACACATGTGTGTGGTGTAGAAGTATGCGTGTGAATGTGTTTGTTAAACTTTGATTAGTTTGAACTTACTTGTTTTATATGTAGGACTTTTTATTTATTTTTATTCTTTTCTATTATCGTGTAATTTTAACATTATCTACAAGTGTGTATGTGCGGAGGGGGGAGGGGTGGGGCATGCGTGCAGGTGCATGAGTGAGTGTGTGTGCACACATTTCTTGCTGTTATTGAACTCTTACTCGGCTCTGTCTTAAAAGCAGGATTTTATATTATGAAATGGAATGTTAACTGTTACTTATAAAAGTGTGTGTGTGTGTGTGTGTGTGTGTGTGTGTGTGTGTGTGTGTGTGTGTGTGTGTGTGTGTATGTGTGTGTGTTGAACTTTTACTTTACCTATCTTAGTCTTAGACATAGGACTATATTTTACATTGGAACATTACTCATACTTATGGCATGTGTGTGTGTGTGTGTGTGTGTGTGTGTGTGTGTGTGTGTGTGTGTGTGCATGTGTGTGTGCGCGCTTGTGCAGGTGTGTGTATGTGCGTGTGCGCGCAGGTGTGTGTATGTGCTTTTGGGTGTTGTTTTGTTAGTGCAAATGGGTTGCTAGTTGATATATGTCAGTGTTGTTGTTTGCTTATGTTTGTATGCTTACCGCTTTCGAGACACTTTCCTTTTTGTAAAACTTGGTGAATAAAGAATCTGAATCTGAATCTGAAACTTTCAGCTCACTCAGCTTTTTTTGCCGTGGAGGGAAAAACAAAACAGAGGAAAAGGCCTGGCGACCTTTGTGGATTACCTACCCCAAGTTCAGGAATCTTGCTACAAATGGATCTGCTGTACTTGCAAGCAAGTGTGCAGAGGAATACGCAAATGTTTCAAGGCAGCCTGCTGTGCACAGCCCTGTGCATATGCCCTGAGACCTGTCACCATGACTAGGCAGGGTTTCTTGCCTGGAAAGGGGCTGCTCCGCTAACGAAGTAATTGTTTTCAATACTGTGTACAACTAATTGACAGTTCAGATTATCTGTCAATTTGAAGCTTTGAAAAAGTTGTTTCCCTCATGAAACACAGCATAAATGAATGGATTTAATCAGTTATGTGGGCACAATCATGCCCATCTAGTGTGACCTAATTACAATAACTGCCATTGCAGACAACAGACAGAGGTGTTTAGATAGCAGAGGTATCTTTTAGGCCTAAAATCTTCTCAGAGGAGCATTGCATCTGCGTTCACGCTTTAATTTTCAAAACAATTTTTGTCAAAGATTTGTCTGAATTAAAAAATCTTGTTTTGTGTGACCTAATTGTGGATTTAATATTAACACTAGGGCATCCAAGTGTCTGAATGGATCAGCCAGGCCTTACTGGAGAATAATGCTGGTGTGAAAGATCACAACTGATGTTCAAAACAACAACAGAGTTTTGAACCACAGTTTTGGTGATGCTGTCAGAACATGCAGCATGCGTGACCATATTACATGGCTAATTATAGCCATATGGGGTAAGTGCCAAGATGTCTATTACTTAAAAATGTTCAGACAGAATCATACATTATTACATGTGTGCAACACGTCATGCTTTCATTCTATTTTGCAGTATGCACCCTGAAAGTTTGACCATAAGGGCTCTGCTATATGGGGATCAGTTGTGTGGACATGTTTACACTCATTTAGCGCGACCTAATTACAGTAACCACTATAGCAGACAACAGATAAAGGTATCATGAGATTATGGGTATCTTTCAGGCCGAAAGTGTTCCCAGAGGAGCAGATACGCCCAAAGTTCATGCTTTAATTTCAAAACAATTTTAGTATCAGATTTTAAAAAGTCCTGGGATTACAAATTTGTGTTTTCCATGACCTAATTATGGATACTGTTATAGCCTCAGGGACTCCAAGTGTCTCAATGGACCATACAGATCTTAGTGCTTGTGTAAAAGATCACAATTGATGTTGATTACCAAAAAATCTAGTTTTAAACTGTAGTTTTGGTGATGCTGTCAGTACGTGTATGTGACCTATTACATTGCTAGTTATAGCCAAAGGAGGTCAGTGCAAAGATGCCTATGTGCCCGAAAATGTTCAGATAGGATCATACTAGATTCATAGTACATGTGTGCAAAACATGCTTTTTAATTCCATTTTGCAGCATGCACCTGATATTGTGACCATAAATGGGGATCACTTGTGTGGACTCATTTACGTATTATGACCTAATTACAGCAATCACTATATCAGACAACAGATAAAGGTATCCTGAGATTATGGGTATCTTTCAGGCCAAAAGTGTTCCCAGAGGAGCATCGTATCTGCCCAAAGTTCATGCTTTAATTTCAAAACAATTTCAGTAACACGTTTTAATAGTCCTGGGATTACAAATTTGTGTTTTCCATGACCTAATTACGGATACTGTTATAGCCTCAGGGAATCCAAGTATCTGAATGGACCAAACAGGTCTTCCTGGAGCATAGTGCTTTTGTGAAAGATCACAACTGATGTTGATTATCAAACAAATTGTTTTAAACTGTAGTCTTGATGATGCTGTCAGTATGTGATGCTGTCAAGATTTTTGGACCTTAGGAGCTCCGATATATAGAAATAATGACTATTGTTATTATTATTATTATTGTTGTTTTAATAACATATGAGTCTTGATCTTCAAGATATTAAGCGAACCTTTTTACACTAGACTGCAGCTTTATCATGATGCACCACCATACCCTATATGCCAATTTGACACTGGAGGCAATCTGAAAATACTGTCCAAACAAAACACCTGGAGCACATAAACAAGTGATTCTAGTTCAATTTATCCCTCATCCCCACCCCCCAGGGGGGTGGTGGGGGGGGGGGGGGGGGGGGGGGGGGCAGTGTAATATGATTGGTCTTTTTAACTGCAAAGGCTTTTCTGTTTGGGTACTATCTTTAACATTTATGATGCTGGGTGGAGTATCCTTGAGACCAGGAACAGATATGAGACTGAAGAAAGATAACCCAATGTAGTAACTAGTATAACATTAACAACTCATCCCCAATCAACAAATGTTTTCAGCCATGGAAGTTTCATGGGGGACATTTTGGGTCCTACAGTGATTCCCTGAGCAGCAAAAACAGGCCTCAGGGGACCTTTGGGGGACATTTCAGGTGGCACACTGGTTCCCTGAGCAGCAAAAACATCCTTCCTGGGACCTTCTGGGTGGTCTCCCTATGTTGGAGTCAGTGATGTTCCCTTCTAATATCCCAGAGCATCCCCCATCTACCCCCCTCACCCTTTGCCTGTCAGTCCAGTGCAATACATAAGAGTATTAAGACATAACAATGTTGTGCTCTCTTTCTCTAACACTAGCATGTGAAATGAATAACATAACTTACCTTAACCTTAAACTTAGACCTGTTCTTTTCAAATACATGTAAAAAAAGAGAAAAAATAAGAAGTTTTAACTGTCCAATGTACATGGTGTGTGTGTGTGTGTGTGTGTGTGTGTGTGTGTGTGTGTGTGTGTGTGTGTGTGTGGTGTGTGTGTGTGTGTGTGCATGCATGTATATTTGTGTGTGTGAGAGAGAGAGAGAAGGTGTGCATCACTGCATGTGTACATCATGTATGTCAGTGCATGTTTGTGCATGTAGGGTGTATGGGTGTGTGCATATGCATAAGTGTGTTGGTTAAAATATTTTTGCAAGTAGAACTTTTGAAGTTTTTAAATGTCTGATGTTGCTGTGACTTTGAAATGTGGTCAAGGTCAATGAATATGTTACTAACAGTTTGCACTCAATGAATACTACCAGTACCACCAAGCACAGTTTGACAGTCATCACACTGGATGCATCAAATAAAACCATAAGGTCAAAGACACACCTAGATGGTCTGGCTGGCCTGCCTGACACTGACCATTACTGCACAGACTAACATTTCTTATGAGCATAGAAAACATGAAATAATTGGTGGTCAAATTCTTATGTTCATTAGAATATATCAGCTTGCACCACTCCAATACAAGAGCTAAAAACCTTTTTTTTTAATTTTAACTCCTTGCAATTCTTTCCCTTGAATTTGAATCACCGGTGATCGATGGACAAACTTGCCATTTTAGCAGTTTAAAAAACCCCGAACCTAGTATTTTTCTGCGCGAAATACATCAAGGAAACTCAGTCTGGGCAATAGACCCCTTTCACTTAGATTTTCGCGCATGCGTAATGGACTGGCGTGTGAAATTTGCTGGAAGTAGGGGGGAACACATCAGCTGGGTTGCTGGCCGAGCATATAGCTGTATTTCCCTAGTACTAGTAGTAGTGAAAACCTCACATTTCACGGCGACAAGATGGGCGCAAAAGATCACTGCCATATAATTCACTGCACCACTGGTCGAATAAATGCCAGGAATCCCGCGGAACGTCTGTCATTTAGTTTCAATAAAAAGGCAAAGTATCATATTCTGCGCCACGCTGACTCGAGAATGATCACCGGCCCAGTCTGTTGAGAATGAAGTTTTTGTTTTTTACGTTTATATTTTCTTCATCTTATTCAAGTATACCGGCTGTGCACTTAATTACTACAGTATATACCACTGTTGTTAGGACGAGAGAATGTGTGTGCGTGAGGGAGGCGGGGGAGTAACTGCGGCATTAACTGATTAGGCTGTTTTTTGCCGGCAGGACGTTTCACTAGTGTCATGTGCATGTGAGGGTGAGTGTGTTGCTGTGTTAAGACCTTTAATTTCTGATCTCTTACCTTAATTTTTACTATAATTATGTGCAATCATTTAGGCTAATTCTCTCTGTCTCAGTGTCTGTCTGTCTGTCTCTGTCTCTCTCTCTCTGTAACAGCTTTCACTAATTTCATGATTTTTGTCCTGTTCAGTCACAGGAATAATTTATGAGGCTACCCGGCTTGGTCCGTTATTTGTGTGCATGCGTGTGTGTATGTGCACGTGTGTGTCAGTCTATGAGAGAGAGAGAGAGATGAGGGTAGGTGTATATATAGTGTGCGTGTGAATGTGTGGGAGGCGGTGATATGTTATATGGGTGTGGGTGTGAAGGTGGACAGGGTGAGAATAGTGATTATACTTGTGCCAAGTATATAGCCTATTAATCATATTTGAATGTGTGAGCTACTGTTTATTTCACTGCGCATTTCTGTAACCAAAATTATTCTATCTAATAATGTTTATGATATCAGTATTGTCTGTCTGTTGTTGCGCTCTCTGAAATTTTGAATCATTTATATATGATCATTTTCTTTCATTTTTCTTCTTTTAATTTTATTTAATATGTTGTTGTTTTGTTGTTGTTGTTGTTTTGTTTTGTTTGGTTTGCTTGTTCCTTTAAATGGAATAAAGAAGTACTTAGCTTGGCCTGACAAAATTAATAGCAACAGCAGACTACCGACAAACCTAATGGTAAACACACCAGCAAACCACAACAGTCAAAAGACTATAGCCTGCAGCAAATAAATAATGGGTGCAAGTTGAGCGAGTCAAAGAGCTTTGTCATTTAAGTATGGAAAGTGTAAATACTCACACACAAAAGCAACAGCATAATAATACATCTCTACACATATTTAGTCATACAAAACAAAGTGAAACTGACGCACACTGAAACACTGACAAACGCCCCGCACTCATAGAGTCGCCTGCACGCGCGTGTGCACGCGCTCGCACTGACGCACGCAAACACACACACGTGTTCACAGGTTTCCGTGCACGCGCCCACATACACATACATGCACACGCATGAACCCCCACACACACAACTGGGTGGATCGCACACACTTGTGCTGGCATACAATAAATGCCCCCCACCTCCTACCCCGCCCTACCAGCTCACCCTGAGGGGATTTTTTTATTTTTAAAAAATAATAATAACAACAACAGCCAACCAGGTGCCGGAGCTTCTTTGTCAGTCAACGGATTGAATTAACTGGAAATTTTACGAAGTCTGTGGGTATCTAAAATGATTCAGCCCGGTCAAATCTCAGTACGTTCTAAGTCAGTGTCAGCACGTTCCCCCCTACATCCACTAAGAAGGAGTTGTAGAACTTTTTAGCCGACTCTGATTGGTTGTCGCTGTGCGACAGCGAGATAAACGAAAGAGGTCTATTTGTGTGCAAAATGATGTCATTTAGATTATTTTTCGATTAAAATTACGCAACGCAAATGCGTCATGCAGCATTTTCCTTTTTGCTGCCATTTTTGATTTTGAGTTCAGCATACACAGCGCGAGCATATATTTACCAAAAATTTGTTTATAAGTCTTCTGACAGTGAAATTCCATACAATAGTTCTGATGAGGAGGTCTGGGAGAAAGAGGAGGTGAGCAAAGATGATGACAGTGACGGCGGACCTGGATTTTCAGCTCCAACTTGACGGGCACCTGGCCTGCACATTGTGTAAGTACTTTGTTTACACTTGTCTCTCAGTGAAATAATGACATTTCTTCATGTTCTCATCAAAAACTACAACATTATAGTATTGGAACTAATATTTATGCTTGCTGCTTCGGTTTTCAAGCCCGAACAGTATGACCTGAAAGATTTCACCTGTGAAATTTACAGAAATGAGTGGATAGGCGAGATTGACTTTTGAACCTTGTTCTATGTTTCAGGTCTAGTCCATCAGTCAAACACAGCTTGTGCTCGTGACAGTAAGGTTAGTGACTTAGATTTATCTGCCATTTTACCTCTCAGTTTCCTTCTTCTTTTATAAAACAAGAATGCCATTGCACAAGTGTTTTTACATTTCAATTTTTACTCTGTTACACTTACAGAGACCAAGGCCACAACACGCAGGACTCGGGGACAAGGAACCCCCTGCCCCCCTTCCACCCTGCTTGTCTACATCGAGGACTGCAAGACCCATGCTGACACTGGCAAGTTTCTGCGTCCCGTGGACTTTTTTTAACTGTTTTTTACCCCTGCCTGATAGGCATGTTGTGTACTTACACAAATGATTATGCAAATACTGTTGGCCCCAGAAACCTTCCCTCTACCAGTCATGGAGTAACACCTACCCTGAAGAGTTTTATTGTTTTATTGGTCTTTTGGTGTACATGAGTATAGTTCAAGTTCCAAATATTGAGAAGTACTGGTCAAAAAAATCCCTCTACCATGGTTTGTGGGCACGCAGCTTTATGGCTAAAAAAACGATTCAAACAACTGATGTCATTTCTGAAAATTTCCAATGTACGAACTGAAGATCCAGACGATAAACTTTCCAAAGCAAGATTTTTTCCTGGGATAGGGAGGGAAATATTCTGTCTATGCAGTGGAGGGACAAAAAAGTTGTTTCATTCCTGTCTTCAATGCATCATGCAAACAGGTTCGGTTTTGCTCATAGAAGATCCAAAGTCAACGGACAGTACAGAACATTAAATGTTACCCAACCAAAACTTGTGAAAGATTATAATGCATGCATGGGAGGGGTAAACAAAAGTGATCAGCTGATAAACAAATATAACACTGTGCATAAAACAAATAAATGGTGGAAAACTTTTTTTTTTACCACTTTCTTGATATTGCACGTGTGAATGCATTTATCTTGTTTGAAGATTTAAGAAAGAAGCATGTAGATATACCAGAACTACAAAGACCTGACAGATATGGACAGCTAGATTTCACAACAGAGTTGATTAGGCAGCTTGCAGATCTTGATGTACATACTGATGTTCCTCTTGTTTAAAAAAAAAACACGTGTTCACAACGCATTCTATTATCCCTGTTAATGTTATGACCAAGGATTAAAAAAATAAAAAAATTAATGTTACAAAGAGAAACAGAAAGAGCAGAAAACAAATGTCAACTGTATGGGTTGTGAGACTTACCTGTGTTTCCAGAGTGGTAGGAACTGTCTGCTCAGTTTTCATGAGTGTTAGTGTAATTCACTGTAATGTGTGTGCCTATGTTGCGCTCCATTTTCAATGGTTGCCATGCTTGAACATTATGAAATCTGTGATTCCAGGGATTGTGAAAACATGTCAGTGTTATAACAAATGTAATATCTATTGCATATTGCCTTGTGGTGTTGAGCATTAGCCTTATTACTACTTTTATAGGTGACGTTTTCATGTGGTTTGGTGAAACTGATTTTGGTTAGCTTCCATTTCTGAAGCATAAAATCTATAAATATTGACTTACATGTGTGAAACTTGGCTTGTTTGATGGGGCAATGGTTCTTGTTCAATAATAATCAGCTGCTGTTGAACATGGGCCAATATCCTGATTTTTTTGTTCATTATGAAAGACGAATGAGTGAATGTGTGTGGCAATTTCTATTTTTAGTAACAGTCACATGACAACACATCAAATAACATAATTTATAAAACATAAACTTGAATTTAAAAGTCCATCCATTTCTGCACATTTTGATATATTACAAACACATTTTTATCCTTAGGTATAACTTCTTTGAACACTTGAACATTCATAGAGAATACATACAAAAGTGTCAAAATCACAAGAACCGTTGAGAGTTAAGGCAAAAGCAACAACTGGTTGGCTAATGCTTTTACTGTGATACAGTCTGTCTCACCTGGATCTCTGTGACTTTACCACGACGCCCATTTCCTCCATCTTGATCCTCCCACTGCCAGTCAACACCACGAACAACACGTGCTCCAGGAAAGATGCCACGTGATGTTATCTTTTTGCTCTTTCTACGAGGCTCCATCAAAACTCTAAACAGCAAGGATAAAAAATCAGCTGATTCTTGATTCATGTTTTTTAATTTGTTCTCATGTCAACCTAAAAATTGGTCAGTCACACACACACAAATTATGTGAAGGTGTAAAGCTCACTAGCAGTTATCACTGTGCACAGCTGCAACATCTCATTATCCATATTTAATTTATAAAGTACATGTTAAAAAATAAAATAAAATAAAATAGTACTTAGCAAAGCCTCTGCTAGACTGTTGAGACTATCAGTATGTGGTACCAGCAATAAAAATTATACTGGTACCAACATTACCTAGGCCTAACAATGTCCTAGGGTTTCTGCCCCCCCCCCCCCCCCCCCCCCCCCCTCCCCCAGCAGAGGTCACACTTCACACTTCTTCCTCTTTTTAAAATTAAATAATAAAAAATTCTGTTCACCACTCCAGTCTCTGTCCTGGAACAACACAGTCTGCAAAACAAAGGTCACATTGAGACACTATACTTTCCAGTGTCAATGTTGTCTTCATGCCTGTGCCACAGAAAATCCAAGCATTTTTGTACTCCTTTGTCTTCTGTTGCATAATAGCTGGTGGTTTGGTGGTTTTCTCAGCCACTTAAAGAGTTTCTTCGCTTGAAGCGGATGATAATACAGACAATTCAGATGGTGCTGGTCAAGAAAAAGAAAAAACCCTCTATGCTTCATTGCGCCATACTGGTGCAGTTAGATCTAGAATGAAAGCAGAGCAGGGAAAATCATACATTGATACAGCAAAGCTGATTTATCCAAACAAAAATGGAATGGTCTGGTACCCTGGTGTCAGCACTCATACTCTGAGAAAGTTTGTATGTGACCCACTCTCAAAAACTGGGATCGGGAGATGCCAGTGTTTTGCCACTAAAGTACTAATTTTACAAAAGATTGATTGTTTCTTTGAATGTGCAGTGTAAGTAACCAGATAATAAAGATACATCTGAAAGAAGATCATATGCGTTTGATTTGTGCATGTGTGTGTTGTTGAATGAAATGTCACAACCCTGAAATTCAGCTGCTAAAATGCGACATGCACCACCCTGTACAGTGTAATACTAATGGGCAAAGAAACCACAGAAAGTGACAGAAAAACAACAACAAAATCAGAATACAACAGGTGATATCTTACTTGTTTAATATATCAGACATGTTATTTCTTTAAAAAGAAAAGAAAAAAAGATTGTAGATTAATAAAAACCTTGTTGTGGATGTGACCATATTTGCCAAATTCTTAATTTATTTACTGCCCTCAGAAATGAAACAATATTTTGGCACTGGGACCAGTAACAATCTATTTATAATACTCAGTTATATGCAGAAAATGTTTTTGATGAAAACCGTTTTGTAATTTACGAAAATGTTTTCCTCTCAGCCAAAACTGTGTTGTCATTTTGTCACATCTGCTCAACTGCTTATATTGCTAAAAGTTTGTTTCGGAAATGCAATCTGCATCGCACATTTTATATAACCAACACCTGCATGGTTCCAGTTTCATGAAAATGGTGCGGCAATTTGAATGGTAAGATATTTTCAAGTATTGTCATCACTTTTACAGTGTCACATACAAAACAAAACCTGTTCTGATGTCATGTTCGGAACATAAATCATGCATTATAGCTATTATAAGTATACCTGAGTGCAATTTAGGCTTCTTTATGACAGTTATTGAAAAACTACTAGTAGTATAGGATTATGTTGTTCTGTCACACACATAATACAATACTATTTTGAAAGTTATGCTGCACTTTAGTCTGAATAATACAAACTTGTATTCTGTTATTGTCATATCCAGATTCACTTTGGCTGATTTAATTTGCTTGTAAATAAGAAAGTGTTTGCAGCGGAACCTCATGAACAATGTGCTACATTTTCCAGCAACATTTACTTGTTTTGTTTTTTATTGTCGATGTGAAAGTAATAATAATATATATATATATAAATTATTGTCAATTTAAAGTAATAATAATTATATATATATTGCAGAATATTTTTGCGGTGCCTTGCTGAATAACACCTGTATACAAAGGTAACAAACAAAATTATTTAAAAAAATAAACTGATCATTTTTTTTAATGTAACATAAGAATTCAGTTAAAATGGGATCATCAAGAAAGATTACTTATTATATATATATATATATATATATATATATATATATATAATATATATATATATATATATATATCATACATGATAATATTATATATACATGTACAGGAAGTGTTCATTCTTTCATTTAGGTACTGGCTGGCCATGGAAAAAGATGCAAAGTGGGCAAGATGGAAGCAGCATAGACCAAAGATAAAAGAGCAGAAGGAAATAAATGAGCTTCGTCGGTTTGTACAGACTTCAAGCTGCTTTTGTTTTCACAACAGAATTTATGCATGTGATCAACCAGGTGTTACTACAGATGACTGTGTCTCTGAGTGATGAATATTCCAGTGATGACACTGCACAGGGCACTGACAATTTTTTGAAGCAGAGTCCTGTGAGCTGAGTACTGGGCAGCTACTCATGTTTTGACACTGATTTGCGTGTCAAAAGAGCTACCACCACCGTAACCTAATGAAGAGCGAAAGCGGATTAACTGTTAAATATCAGAATCAGTTGCAAAGTGAATGTTTGAGAAAAGATCTCAAATTGATATTATTAGTAAAGAAAATCCAGCTACTTTGCTTAAAGTTAAATGGATTTTAACTGCATTATTATATATGTATAATTTGTGTCATCAAGTATGAATCACACTTCTTGTGATCTGAAATCTTTTATTCAGCTGGCTATGAACTGTCTGAATATCTAGCAGTAAAATCAATCACAATCTTGATGAAATGAATGTATAACTAAGGCAAATTAACTCCCAGAATTGATCTTTTCCTTAAACTCAGTGTCAGCAACACTGTAAGTGTAACAGGTCTGTAAAAATATTAAACACTGGCTGTGTACAAATAACCCTTTGAAAGTTTTCCTTTCAGTGAGTGACTTGTTCACTTGTTGACTGCCGCAGATCTTTCTTTTTTTCTTTTTTTACTTGAAATGTTACTTTTGTCTAAAATACAGAATCAAAAGAATAAACAGGTGTTGATCTTGGATATCACACACACAAAGAAAATGGAATGTTTTGGATGTGACTAATGACACTAATAGTAACTAAAGACACACATAAATACACTCAATTTCATGTAAAAGACAGATTGACTAGTGCAGGATGACTCTAAAACTCACTTTACTGGTGTCATCAGTCACACCCAAAACACATCAGTGCTGATTTAAAAAGATATCTATAAAGTCCTTTTAAACATCCAAATTATCTTTTGGGTACATTTGTTCCTAAACATCTCACTTACCAGGTGAACCTGACAGCAAAAGCTTATTTTTGTATGATGTTTTATTTTCCAACACCCGAGTCACACTTCAGAGCTCACCTTTTTGAGAATGGGTCATATAATTAGTTTTTGCTTCCAGCGTGTGACACATAAAGCATCTGATGTGACAGTGAGTGTTCGTTGTTTTGCTCTCTAATCAACACTGGAAGCAGACTGCTTGTGGAGCTTCCACTTATTTCCAATCTAGGTACAGAGTACCTCCAGCAAGACATATGAAGTGCTAAGTTTCAGCTGGTAAGTGGTACCGGTGACTTTATTTTCCACAAGTAAAAACGGGCATATGCCAGTCTAGCGGAGGCTCAGATTTGGCAGTAAACATTAATAATTGTATCAAAGCAGGAAATGCACCAATTAGTCCCTTTATAGTTATATTAACACTATTTAATTAAAATCATTTAAAAATAAAGTATGATTATGTTCACAATCATAGTAATTTGTATACATGTAAATTAACTAATTTACCTTTCTCCACCAGGAACCACTATGCGATAAAATCGGTGTCTCAAATTATGTTTGTCCCCATGGTAACACAGAGAGCAGAGGTCATAGTTCGGACACTCTGCACACTTCCAGCGAATACCAAAGATGGGTTGCTGTCTGCAGGTGTCACACATTGTTCCCTCATGCTTGATGCCTGTGTAAAATACATGTGTGTGTAAAATACATTTTCTCTGGCTACCAAAGTACCATAGTAATTATAGTAACATTTGTCTAGATTGCTGATTACTCTCTCTCTCTCTCTCTCTCTCTCTCTCTCTCTCTCTCTCTCTCGCTCTATCCCTCTCTCTCTCTCTCTCTATATATATAAAATACACACACACACAGAATAGAGTATGCACATTTTACAACAGAGCTTTATGTGACTAATAAATTAAAATAATATCAGTGATGTCAATATCACTATCACAGTGTAAAATGGACCTGCAGTAGTTGAGGTGTGACAGAATGAGTGTGGTGACCAGTTTTACTGTAGCCTCAGTGGAAAAATACTTCCAGACAGAACTAATTCAACAGAATAGCAGGATTTGGCAGTTTGACTGATGAAGTTCTCCATGGACAGTGTGCTGTTGAGGAGAACACCAAGGCTTTTGACAGAGTCAGACTGAGAGAGAGGGACTGAGGTATCGTCAAGCTGAAGGGAGTTGACGCAAATGGAGGACAGTTTTTGTCTTGTTCCGACAAGATCACTTCTGTCTTTTCACTGTTTAAAGTTTGCTTTATATCATCCAGTTTTCATAAATAACAGTCAGATGTGGTTTTTATAAAAGTGTGGATGTTTTCTGGTAAGGCGCTGTTAAGTAGTTGAGTGTTGCTGGCTCAGAAGTGGTGATTCAAGTTGTGATGGTTGATGATGGAAGGGTAGTACAGATGGTAAAGAAGACAGGCCCCAGGACAGAACCTTGAGGGACACCACAGGAAAGTTTGACAAGATCTGACAGCATGTTGTTGACAGACACTAAACTAGGCAAGGTCAGTATTGTGTTCTCTTGGCTGGTGAAAAGGATAGTGTGGACTGCATATTGTTGACAGACACTGAAGTAGGCAAGGGCAGTATTGTGTATTCTAGGCTGGTGATAAGGATAGTGTGGTCAGCAGCAGAAAAGTCTAGAATGGAATTCCAAACAGTAACTTGAGTAAGTGAGGCCTAAAAAAGGACAATGAAGAAGAAGAAAAGATTCCAAACAAAAGCAACAATTTTGGTCACCAAAAATGTAAAACAAGAGTAAAATAAGAAACTGCAGAGATAGAAACAAACATTCAGCACAGAAGTATGACAGAAACAGAAAGCAATTTCTTTATTTCCTGTAATAAGTAAGTCACCAGCTGAAACATTTCCCCATGTGTGCTGCATAAAAGCAGATAACTGCAGTACTTGCTTCTTACTTAATCCCCTCAAGTGAAATAAAAATGACACACAGTTACTCAGTTAGTCAATTTTTGTTGGTTTTTTTGTTTGTCTTTTGCTGTCCCATCATCTATGCCAGCTTCAGAGGCACAGCTACTGCGCCTCTCATCTGGCCCCGCATCCCTGTCCCAAGCCACACCCAGGGCTCATTCTGCATTGTGCCGCACCCCCAGAGGTCCACAGGAGGCGACATCAGATTGATGGTGGTCTGCCAATGCCATCTGAAGGAGGCACTGCACTGCTGCCAAGTCACTTTGGTGACATTCAGTAGTGCCTGTTCTGATTTCACATATATTATATATGCGCCTTTGCCAAAAGGTGCTCCCAGTGTGGACTAGCACTGATCCTCATGGTTGATTGCTAGTGTTTGGCACTTCTTACAGAGGAGACTTTAAAGATGAATTAAAGTAGTTATGAACAAGCTGAGTATCAAAGTACGCACCAAAAAGATGAAAAACATCACTTTTCTGGACACAAAATGGCCACCAAAAGGTGGGACATTTCGGCATGATCGTCTGATATCATTTGTACCAATGTTGAACTTGCATCATCGTGTTCAACTTGCGTGTAACCCCAAAACTGTAAAAATAAACTTCCTTTCTCACACCATTGACATTTATGCGTTTTTGTTTTTGAGAGAATTCACAATCACATTGCAAATGCAATGGTTAAGCGTCACATGCTCTGTCTATACACGTGATGAACACAAATGTTGTTTGCTTTCATGACTGTAGCATTTGGTGCAGAATTCACTCTCCGCGAAACTAAAATAGTTCTTGTGCGTTGAACGAAATCAGTCACATTTCTTTCATCTGCTGAAAAATATTACTTGAAGTTCCATGTCCAAAATTATGTCTGTTGGTGACGAGCAACCATTTTCAACTTTCAGCTTTATTCACCTCGCAGATGTAGCCATTAATGGCACTGACAGTGTGTGTTGATAACACATGGCGGGTTTGAAGAAGCACTGCAAATTCATTGCACAATGGCAAATTTTGAAACTGTGTTCACTCATTTCTTTCAGTGATAATTAATCAACATGCGACGCTTACTCAATACTGCTTACTGTCACTATCCACTAAAGATTTTGCCAATTATTGTTTCTCTAGTTTTGCTTGCTGGTGTGAAATAAAAGGCTTACAAATACAACTGTTGGTGTTTGAGCTTGGCTGCATTGTCTGGTTAAAGTACACGTTTTGGATGTTGGACATAGGCAGACACTGTATATATATCCATGTGACAGGTGACCAGTTGTCTACTATGTCTTTGTGATGACTAACTTTATTTTTGTTTTTAGCAGTTGTAATCCTTGCAAGTTCAAGCCTACACAGTTCAATTATTTCAGTGGTTGAATCTGAATGTTGTGGGGAAAGGAAATGACAACAACGAAGCTTAGACCGGTGGAGATACCATTTGCACTTGTTCGTAACTACTTTAATTCCTCTTTAAAGTCACCTCTGTAAGGTACGCCAAACAGTTAAATAAATAATTAACCATGAGGATCAGTCATTCAGTGCAAGTCCACAAACATAGGAGGTGTTGCTGGGAGTGGGAGCACCTTCTGCCACAGGCTCATATATATATATATATTGGTCATTCTCCTGAAAACTGGACCAAAGAGGGTGCCGCTTTCCTGATGAAATAAAAATTAAACTAAAACATGAAACTTTTTAAACTACTACTATATTTCTATGTAATGTGGGGAGAAAAAGGGAAATGACAAAATGGGTAAATCAACTTTTTCTTGCGCTGTGAGTTTTTTTTGGGGTAAAATCCGACATTTTCATGGCGCCATTTGCGACAGGTTTTGGGGAAGGTTAGCTATCGCAGATATTTCCTTGCAATTGTTCATGACTAAATGAAAACGGTTTCAGAGAAAGAAGGAGGCCAGTTCTTACATACAAATGGTATTTATTGTGTGTTGCTTGCAATTAACAGCTCCAAACAAAGGAAAGATAATCTGTGTCTCGCATGTTACCGCTGGTGTCGTTCACAATGGAAACTCAAAAACTATTTTTTTCATCAGCTTAGTAGATAACCACATTTCACCTTATTTTTAATGCTTGTTTGATGACAAAAGAGTAGATACGAAATAAATTACATCATTTCTTCAGGGGGGGTTTGACGGGTTCTTAAAATGGTGTAACTCGAGCACACAAAATAATTATTTCTGCTTGTACATTGACTTTCGACCTACCCTGCCCGTCCACATCAGCTACTTGCGGCAGCAACGTTTGACCTCTTTTCCCGGGGGTTTGGGGTGTATTATTTTACTAGAAAAGGAAAGCACTGTGGTGTTTTCGGGGGTGGGGGATGTAACCTGTGACACATATTTGTTCCCACTCGGCTGAGTGTTTGTTTGCAATCTTTTGTACCCAAACTTGGTATTGTGGTGCACCACCATGAGCCGGAATGTCAGCAAAAAAAAGGGGATTCTATCTTAAAGGGTAAAGGGTCCAGTGGGGGCTTATATAATAAAATATGACATTTCTACTATATCTTTTTTTAGTTCAAAAAACCATGTGTGGTCTTTTGAAAACCAAACTCAATTTGAGTGTAATTTCATAAGCAAAAAAGTGTCCAGTGAAAATGTTGGTTTTCTGTGTTAAGGGTAATGACCCCAAAGGGTTTAAAGTTTCATTTAATGTTAGTTTGGATGATATTTTTTACATCATGAATATTTTTAACCAAACCCCAAAGGCGAGACATCATTATAAGCCAGGTTATATGCGAAAAAAAGGGTTTCTATCTTCAAGGTCAAGGGCACAGTAACTGAATTTTGGTTCATAAAAAAATATGACTATTTCTTTATATGTTCTGAACGCTTATTTTTTTGGGGGGGCCAAATTAGTTTGACAGTGCATGTTCATAAAATGAGTGTCTTGTGAAAAAGGTTTCTTTTTTGGTTTTAAGTCAAGTAAGTGAAGGTTTTAATTCAGTAAAGTTTTCCCGGACAATTCTCATCGGTCCCAAAATTAGTTGGTGATGTATAATCATCAGCCAGAGATCATTCAGAAATATCATTTTTGGGTGTTCAAGGTCAAAGCCCCAATTGTTTCTACTAATTTCAAAATACTGAAACTTTTTCAAACCAAATTAGTTTGTGGTACATCATACAAGACAGGGTAAACACCGTGAAAAATTTTTTTGCTTTTACAAGGCTGAGACAGAGAATATGGCTTGGGGGACTGTGGATAGATTTCTGCCACTCTTGGCTATCCCAAACCCAAAACAGGGGCCAATACTGGTTCCAATCAAGAAAATTGGAAAGAAATTTTTTTGTAATGAATAA
The DNA here is from genome assembly GCA_018857735.1 of Alviniconcha marisindica. NCBI lineage: Eukaryota > Metazoa > Mollusca > Gastropoda > Provannidae > Alviniconcha > Alviniconcha marisindica. The sequence continues at coordinate 643,609 of JABMCL010001525.1, read as the reverse complement.
ATTGTTTATTAAGTTTTTTTGGGCATTGGTTCAAGTGTGTTATTCTTATATTCTTTTGTACTTGTGATGATGTCCACTTTAAAATGTGAGACAGATTACAATTAAGTGCGATTGGTGAACTTTAGAAAGCAAGAAAAAAATCCCTCTGAACTATATTTTATATTATATATATAAGGTTCAGACCAAGTTAGTTAAAGCATCCCCCCCCCCCCCCCCCCCCCCTTCCAAATTACTTTGGGGAAGAAAAAAAGAATTAAAAAAACTAAGGAAAAGAAATATGTAATCTATTTCGTGCATTTTTGTACTTCGAAGAAGACATTATAAACCAAAATCGTTAAAGAGGCAGGACATTTTTTTTTGTAAATGTCAGAAGGACAATTTCCCTTTTTTAATTAGGTATTTTAAATAAAAAGGCAAGAGTCAAACTGGCCACTGAGCCGACTTTATTCATGCATTTCTTTTTTTGTAACCCGGGGACACTGACCTATGACGTAACATAATGCACAATTAACCAAGTTCCTGTCACCTGTCAATTTATTTTTTTTTTGTCCGGGGCGTTTCTTTCCTTCTTTTTCCCTTTTTTTTACCCCTTTTTAAATTTTACCCGTTTTTAAATGACCCATTAAATTTAAAATTAGCATGTGCCAAAAGGTGCTTAGAAGGTGGACATTAGGGTGAAAAATAAAAAAAAAGTCATTTAGCAAGTAACACCCTTTAAAAGATAAGTTTTTTTTTTATACATTTCAGGTCTTAAAAAGATAACTTGATGAAGCAAGTCTGAGAAAAAGACATTTAAAGAGGACACCGAATCTGTCGGATGCAACAAGGACACAATGTTTGTTTTGATTTAATCCTTGAATTTAATGATTGCTATCAATCTTGGGGAAAATAAACATCCATTTTTTTTAAAAAGACAGTAAAATTAAATTTCTCAATTCACTTTTTTTTTCATATTCAAAATCATAACAATGTCCTGTGTTACATCCGACAGACGCCACTTTAATTTTTTTTATAAAATGAAAATGAAAAACAACACTGAATCAAAAAAAGGGTGTGTTATTAGAATTTATGAAGCATAGTTGTTTCCATGACTGGCATGAAAAAAGGGTCATCAACGACTTTTTTTTAATTTTATCTGTCGGATGTAACAATTATTGGAGGGACATAACTTTTCCCAATACACAGTTTAAAAAAAATAACGTGCGGGATTTCCCTACCCGAAAACAAAAATTGTTCCCCCCAGCTGTTTTAAATTAGGGGTTTTTAAAAAGGGACGGCCACACTAAAAAAGTTGTTTTTATTTTGAATTTTTGTAAAAGGGCCCCTTTTTAAAACTTTTTAAACCCGGGTTGGGATTTTTAACAACTCTATGGGGACCCCAACATTCCCCTTTCCCTGTAAAACCCATTTTCACAACTAATAAAATCCCCTTAGTTTCCAAATCTGACACTTGGGCTGTAAAATTAACTGAAAAAGGGGCCCGAAACCATTATTTAAATAATGCACTGTGGATGCCTCGCAAAATCAGAGGACCCCGGGAAAAATGAAACCCCATGGAAGTCAGTATGTGACTTAGGAAAAAGTCGGGCCAAGTTGTCATTATTATTTTTCTTTTGCCCAAAACAAAAAACCCCCATGTGAATTAAAAATTTGTACATTCCCCTATACCCTCTGTTTAACGGGCAGGAAAAATTTTCCAATTTTAGGGAAGGAAAATTGATTTGGCATTCAATTTTCCCCACTACCTTGGGAATAACAACAAAACTGAACACATTGAAGTAACCAAAAAAAGTAATGCAAAATCAAAAACTGATACAAACCCAAGAAAAATTTTCCATTTTAACCCACTAATTTTTCCCCATCCTAAAAAATTTAAAAGATTTTTTTTCATTGATTTGGGCCATTTTAAAGAAATTGAGCCCTTCTTTATTTCTCTGCTGTTCCTAAGACGGCATTGTTTCCCCAGGACGAATCTGGCTTAATGCCCCACTAATGTTGTCCCTTGTGTGTCATGAAAAACATTTGCTCTTCCCCTTTTTGGAGCATCGACCTTTTTAGCCTGAAAAGAAACATGCAGGGAAAAATACAAAAATAAGGAAATATAAAAACTGTTTTTAAAGGATAGTCTCCTTATTTATAAAGGTATGCAACTCGGGAAAAAGAAAAATTTGTGTTTTCCCCTGCATGCGCCCCGTTTTGGTGTGTTTTGACTTTCCCCCGAAATATATACATTTTTAGTTTCAGACATTAGGTAATATTTCTAAATATTTTAAAAAATGCTGTAGTTGAAAAAAAACACAAAAAAAAAAAAAAAACCCGGTTCCCCCTCCTTTTTTTAAAATTTTTGTTCATTTGGTCTTTTCATTTCCCCCCCCCCCCCCCCCCCCCCAAAACCCCCCCCAATTTTTCCCCCCCCCCCCCCCCCCCCCAAATTTAATAATTTAATGTTTGTATTTTGTGTTGTATGAATTTTTTTTCTTCATGTTGCATTTATAGTGAATTGTCACAAAAATTCTACTTTATATGCTGCATGTATTGTATTTGTACTGCAATGCACATATCAAACTACATCAGTTAAGAAATTCTATTCCCGGGGTTTCCCCTAGTTTCAGGGACCCCACTTTGAAAAGCATTTGTCCTGCTAAAATAGAATCAAAAACAAAAAACAAATCTTTATTATCCCAGGGGGGAAAAGGGAAGGCCTGGGAAATAAATAATTTAAAAAAAAATTCCCTAAACACAAAAGTTGGGAATCTTTTTTTCTTTTTCTTTTTTCTTCTTTTTGTTTTTTTTGTGTGTTTGTACAATTTGTATAAATTTGGTATAAATAGATAATTTACGGCTATGCCTTTTTTAAACTCTTAGTTCACATCACAGACGGCAATAATAAACCTGCAGAGTTGCAGAAGTGTATTGAGGAGTAAGAATTTGTGTCATGGCATCATGCTGTTCCGATCGACTGAACAAATGAAAAAAACGCTGTCCGACAGCGGCAAATCAACTCCAAAACGTGTGCCGTCGTAAACACGGGTATTTTCGCCATTACGAAGTAAACACTTGAACGTATAAGTTTTTCTCTTTCAGTCGAAACACTAAGAAAAAACTAGTTCGTTGATTGAAACGTGGACATTACTGTGCAAAATTCGGTCACTCGCAATCGAAACACTGACCTGTGTCATCCGAGAAACAGCGGGCTATCGAACGAAGACATCACTTTGAATTTGCACACTGCCGACCGAAACCTGTTTAATAATGGTCACTTCGCTTACAATTACGAATGAAAATGCAAAAAATAACGTTGTATCAATGAAAAGTAACTATTTAATCTGTCGGACGCAACATCACATTTCGATCAAAACTGTAAAAAGGTACATGACCCAAATCGAAAATTCACTCACCGTTCCTTGTTGGCACCATGTTTGAAGAGAAAGTAGGCGCAAAGCACTGTGGGTAAACATGGCCGCGCTTTGTGCAAAAAGACCGCGGTCACAAAATCGACGTTTATCCCCAGAATCGGCAATTCTTCGATCGTAACGGACTGACAAAATAAAAACTTGAAATTTTAAACTTGAAATTGTTTATTACGAACGGAATCCAACGCTTTTATTATCACTGCTTTTGACTAAACACTGATTTTAGCAACAGCTTCTTTGTTTCACCACCCACAAGTCCGCAGTGAATAGTAGCAGACGAACGTTTTCGTCAGCATCGGAACCGGACCCAATGCGTTTCGATCGAAATAAACATATGTTTATTTCAATTATTCAGATTTTACAAATAGTTATGAGCCGTTTTCTCAAGCATTAAAAAGCTTTGACTATGTCCTGTCAGGCAGCAAAGGGAAAATTGCCTAAAGAAGAAAGATGCAAACAAAACGACAACTGAAGTGGTGCACCTGAAATGTCCACCCTTCCTTTGCCGATTTTCGGCCCGGACTTGGTGTAAATTTTCATATTTTACTAAATCAAAACTGACTTTGGGAGTCAAGTTTATCTTTATTATCTCTTTGATGCATACTCTTTCAGATAAAGTTAGGTTTGTTCAGAGAAAACTTAAACCTGAAGAAGCATTTACGACCAAAAAATGGATGGTCCTCGCCGAGCACCTTTTGGCACAGGCTCATATATATATATAATAGAACATGTATATTTTTGAAGATTCTGACTCACATTGTGTGGAATAATATTATTATGCTGGAGCATATTCATAACTGTTAAGCTACAACATGATTAGCGTTAGTGTAAGACAGTAAGTTAGTATTACTATTACTAATTTGCTGATTAAATTAGTTATAACTATAAGTTACACTTGCATTGTGGCAACAGTTTACGCCCACTCCGAGCACCGCTTTCCAGCACCTTCCTCCAAACTCTGCCAGATTTAGTTACGCCACTGAATGGGGCACTCTTTATCTCTGCGCAGCTGTCCACCAACGCGGTCAATGCCCTCCGAAAGGTTCGGGTACTAATATGACTGTAGAAGCAACCTAGCGCCAAAGCACGTATGTAAACATGAGGCGCATCCACCCCGGGTAAAAAACAGAGTTCCGTCTCAATTCAAACGATTGTGGCTTTATTTGTGCTGGTGTAAACTTTGTTGGCGGCTATAAAAGTATAAGTATAAATGACACGCCTTGTTTTATTCGAGTTGTTTGTAACAAACTTACTACTGTTTGAGCACCAACAAAAAACTGCTCGTTAGCTGACAGTTTTCTGGACCCTATGGCGTAACTAAATACTGCAGTGCTTGAAGGAAGGATGTCGTAAACCAGTGCTTGGAGTTTGCAGTTTACGCTCTACACGACTATGTACAGTTACTTCGTCTCACCTGTAGGGGCAGTGTCCATCATGCGCAAATCGTAGGCACCTGCACACCTGTAGTTAGCAGCCGTGCCGTTGTCCCATACAACAACAACCTCTTCTGGAGACTCAAAATTTCTCACTGTGCCCACATGACCTTCTCCGCCGTCTTGTTTTCCCCATTTCCAGTCAGGGCCTCTTACCACCCTTGCTCCAACTCCATCCATTACACTAAATCCTCGAACACCTCGAGTCGTTGTGTTGCTACTGGAGGCCCCTGATTCCATCTTTGGTCGTGAACAGAGTGCGAATACCTATTAACCCAGCAGGCTGTCTGTATTACTGTAAAATCAAGAGCTTCCAGTCTCTAGAGGAAGGTGGGGTACCGTTTGTTGGGCCAAAACACAGACTTCTTTCCTAAAAAGCAGCCATAATCGATGACTGTAGTGCTGCCAAACGGGAGACGAAACGAAGCGAAGAGTTGTTTAAAATATATAAAAAGAATAAGATCTTTTTAACCAAGACTGTCATTCATATAACTAATAAATATATGTATATCAGTAGCAGATACATTTTACGTTAAACACATCTCTTTGTAATTTCTTGCCTGGAAAAACAAAAATCGTCTGCTACGTTCTCGCGAGAGTTATTTGCGAGATCTGATGGCGAATGCTGGACGAAAACATCACAAGCATCGCACGTCTCGAAGAAGACTTGCGGCTATCAGTTTCCTTACCAACATATCTCTTGATGGTACACACAATGACACAAAACTGGCCATTTACAGCCGGAAACAAAAAAGACATGCTGCAAAAGAAGACGGAGAAAACAGAACCGACTCGTTTGGTGCCTCAGACAAGCGCTCAGGAAGGGAGGTAACCCACTGCTCTTCAGGCTATGACCTGAACGACGATTTGAACTGGCTCAAGCATGGTAAATCAAGACATTCAGTTGAAATTGTTGATCCGCAGAGGGAACACAGAAAATCGTTTGCAGAGGGTTTCCAGCCAAGTAACAAAGGGGATAGGACTGCTGATGCGCTACAACCCTCTACGCCAGGTTCCCACAAGAGATGGCGGTAAGTAACTTAGTATTTATAGTAAGTTGGTGTTTTACTTTTTTAGTACTTTAAAGGAAAAGTCCAAGGTTTTTAAGTATGCAAAATGACCATCGAAATGATTGACAAATGAGTCACTAGTTTGAGATTTAATGAAATAAAAAAATGAAAAAAAATCTTTGTGTTGGTTTTAATCGATTTTATTTTCTGTAGGCTGGCCGAGACTGCTGTCTCGGTTCTCCATCAGTCACGTCATTGACTTTCTGGGAAGTGACGTCAGTCTGGGGAGTCAGTGCGGTTCCCCTCTTAGATTGTTCATTGAATGTGTATGCGTGTGGTCAACAAAAAGCTCTAACCATGCCGGCCTACTGTGTTGCAGAAAACTGAGTGTAACAACTCACAAGCAACCCAAAGCATAACTATGCCCAAATTCCCGCGGAATCGACCTGCTGTGAGCCAAAAATGGGTCAAATTTGTACAATTCAAATTACTAATTAGCTGACTTTGATGCTACGCCTCAGTCACGCCCATTTGTGTAGCGAGTACTTCGCTGAGTGAGATTTCATAAACTTTAAGGCGAAATACCAGACGGGGTTTGCTTCAAAGCGGAATTTGTACGGCTGTCCAGAGGGTAACCAACTTGGAAAAAATTCAAGTTTGAATCTCCAAGGATGAAGCTGATGAGGAGCAAGCGCACAGCATGATACCAAAATTGAGAGATACACTGATAGTGATACCCTGAAACAAGTGCTAACAAAGCAAAGAAAAAAAGTCTAACACGAATGCCTACGTCACAAAAGGCCGTGAAAGAAAGAGACTGTACAGAAATGCCTGTGGCAAAGAAAGAAAAAACAGACCACAAATACCTGTGGCAAGAAAGACTTGAAAGACCAAACCACAAATGCGGGTGCAAAGAAAAATGGCTGCCCTAATCAGGCAAGCAAACATCTGACACAAAATGAAGAAAAAAAAACAGCTGAACCACCTCAAAACCCCAAACGGTTGCCTACCTGAAAGCATAAGGTGGAGAAAAAAAGAAAGAAAAAAACACACCACCAAATCACAACAGTCTAATAGTAATAGACTACTGTCTGCAACAAAGGAGTGGATGACCACAGTCAGAAGAGCACAGAGCAAAAATGACAAACAAATGGAAAGCCAAACTAACCATAACTAACTCTAAACTAACCCTCACTAACCGGCTTCCACCTAGAAAACAAAGGCTGCAGACTGATAAAGCAAAAGCTATCAGGATACTGATGAAAAAGCATTGGGATGTAAACAAATGCAGAAGACAAGGGGAAATACAAAATGGCTGCCCTAATCAGGCAAGCTAACAGTAACAAGCGGGTATGAAATGGCCAATAAACCAAAGATAAAAAAGAAAGAACGCATGTGAAAAAAAAGGGGGAAAAAGAGAGAGAAAACAACACCTAAAAGAAGAGGAGGCAAGTAATGCCCAGCGAGCAACGGGACAAGGGGTGGATACACGTAATCCGTGTACACGTTACAACCACTTAGCAGTGAAAACAACACGGCAGGGCAAAAGACGCTCACAACTACCCACACAAAGAAAGAATGAGTGGTCTCGTTAAACATCGAGACTACCCCCCTCACTCGTACATCGTAAATGAACGATATAACTTGAGAAACAAAATGCAAGCCAAGAGAAAAAGACAGTGAATGGCAAGAACCGGTTACTAGCCTAACCCCAAGCCCAAACCCAGGGAGGCCATGAAATCACTAGTCTGTTGAACTAGAACGAACAAAACTTTTTCATTTTTACATTATACATATGATGAAACAAACAAGGATAAATTGGGAAAATAAAATAAAGCACCCAATAAAAGACTGATGAGGTCTAACCTATGAAAGCTATAGTAAACAGAACGAAAAAGACTGAAATGCCACTCACCTAGCAAGGCTCGAGAAAGATGAAATAACAAGGAGGAAATAAACAAAGGCCCAACTACTGACAATGGCGTCGGAGCTTCATCCTTGGAGATTCGAACTGGAATGTTTTTCCAAGTCGGTTACCCTGTGGCTACTAGTATTAGCCATTTTGCAGCGACTCCCCAGAGTGATGTGCCTATGTGCACATGATCTTCAGCGTCATGGCGACGCTTTCAGTACGACAGAAAATGCCTGTTTTCATGCATTTATAACCCTCAGATCACAACTTCACCTACATCATTGTTCTCAGCGAATTTTAACGGAAATCATGTCAAAAATCACCCCAAACCATGGACTTGTCCTTTGAGTTTTATGCCCAGTCAACCGTTACGGTTATATCAGGGCGATGGTGGTAAGTGAAACCAGATCCAATCATATTTTCAGTGCCCCTCCCCTGTGTTCTGTATTTTATAACAACCCCACCCCACCCCCGTTTTAACAAAGGTGGGAGGGGGTCTGCAAGAATCACCATGTCTGCCACTGTGCCAGTCCTTCTCTTTGCGTGTACCTGAAAGTGAAACACATTACAATAATACAAGGGAAATGACATCAGTGTAACTTTGTACCCTGGAAACAGTTTGAATAAAAAAAAAAAAAGCAACAGAGAAAAGGAGAAACAGAATGCTACATTGTCAAGAAATAGTAAGTCCGAAGTGTCTGCTGGTCATGAGAAATTGAGATGGAGAGACACAAACACATGCACTTTGGAGCAACCTGCCCTTAGATAATACATGCCTTAGTCATGTTAATCAATTTCAAGTTAATGCATATATACATAATATAGTATATTAAACTATTATATGATAATATTAATAACAATATATCCAGCACTTCAATCTGTGTCATTGAACTGGAAGTAGGGGGAAAAGGAGGAAAAAAATGCCCCTTCCCCCCACCCCAAATCAAAAATGTCCACAACTAAAAACAAAAGCCCTCCACCCCCTCCCCTCACCCCCCACCACCACTACCTTTGCGGCTAGTTTGCTATACCTTCTACAGTATTGGCACCAGTTGCTGTAAACCATTAGCCAATAGCTGGTTCTGGTCCTGCTTACCTCTGAACTGCTGCATGTCTACACTCTGTCTCGTACTCTAGTCACTACGCTTTTCTTCTGACACCCGCATGCTGGAAATCCAACAATGCAAGACTCATGGCTTTCGCACCTTCTCTTGCTTTGGACCCCGCATTTGGAATTCACTCGCACAAGACCTTAGACACTGCTCAACCCTGTCATCTTTAAAACTATTAAAGCCAAACTGAAATTCTTCCTCTTCTCCCAGTATTTCCATCCTAACTAATATCAGTACCTTGTTTCTGCTACAGTCAGTGTGTGTGAGTGTGTGTTTGTAGTGTTTTTTTTATATATATTTTATAATAATGTAAATTGTTTTGGTAGAACTATGCTCTACATGTGTCCATAGATTATCATATTTAGGTTAATGTGTATCATGTGACTGAGACTGAGTGCTCAGGGCGTTGATGAGTGCATGATAAACATACATTATTATTATTATTATTAGCTAAATGAAACCTGCTTTAATTTTTAATTTAAATGCAATATTTTGATCACCTTAAAATGATGTTATTTTAGCTAAATTAATCCATATTCCCATGTAACACTAACAGTAACAGTCATGTTACATAACTAAAAGCAATGTCCCTCACCATTCTTGGTCATAACCACTACTAACTGGCATCCTAGTTCAAGAGGAGCCAAATCATTTACCTGAGGATGCAAATTGCAATCATTTAGAGTGAAAGCATTGTCCAAACTTTGCCAGTTCAGTAATGAATAGCAGCTTTTAAATTGTGGTGTCCAGTAATCACAGTTACGCATGTCAGTTTTACAAGTACTGGCATGTGATAATATTTAACAAGCGCCAGTTACATGAGTGAAACTGCAGCTAATGCATTTACCCTATATTGCTTGCAAAGAAATATATATATATTATATATGAAGCAAAGACTGATATTGTGATAACAGCTGTAGATCAACAAAACTAGGTCATAAAAGATGACAAATGTTTGATAACAGACATCAGCATTGGCCATTGCAGCTCTAGATATTACCAGGACACATACCTTTTCACTGAAACGAAAGTCCCAACACTGATCCCACATGATGAAAACAAAGCATGCACAAAGTTACATAATAAATTAATATACATACTGGATGTGGAGTAAAAGTTCAAATGATTCAATTTTTGGCAAGTTGGTTTTATTCAGCATTATGATGGATGTCATTTTTTACCACAATATCAGGTGGCTCCTTTGTAAAAAATCAAATCTGTTCTTGGTAGTAAAAATCAAAATTGTTCCTGCAGTTCAACACTCAGGCCAAGCGAACAGTGTCAGTTTCCTGGCTATTCAAAGCTTTGCAGACAATTTTTAGTGACTGACACTTTTGCTCAAAATAATACAACACAAACGATATCCATCATCACAATGTTTACAAAATGATTATGAACACAAATAAAATATTTCATTTTTAGTGATCATGTTTATTGCATTATGTAAAGGGCTGCTATTTCATGATCTTTCACCAAGTTGAACTTATTTGAGCCTGTGCCAAAAGTTGCTCCCAGCAACACATCTATTTGTGGATGTGCACTGATCTTCATGGTTAATTATTTATTTCATTGTTCAACATACCTTACAGAGGAGATTTTAAAGAGGAATTAAAGTAGTTATGAACAAGTGCAGCTGAGTATCAAAGAACACACCAAAAAGACGAAAAATATTGCTTTTTTGGATGCAAAATGGCTACAAAAAATTGGGACACCGGCATGATTGGCCGATAGCATTTGTACCAATGTTGAACTTGCATCATTGTGTTCAACTTGCACTTAACCCGAAAACTGTAAAAATAAACTTCCTTTCTGATAATGATATTGACGTTTACATGTTTTTGTTTATGAGAAAATTCATATTGAAAATGCAACGGTTAAGCATCACCTGCTGTGTCTAAATGCGTGATGAACACAAACGTCATCTGCTCTCGAGACTGTAGCATTTACTGAAGAAGTCACTCTCTGTGAAACTAAAATAGTTTCTGTGCGTTGAACGAAGTTGGAGTCACGTTTCTAGAGTTTTTCATCTGCTGAAAATTTTAACTTCATGTTCCGAGGCCAAAATTGTGTCCGTTGGTGACAAATAACCATTTTGTATTTTCACCACCAAATTTTGCTTTTGTTCATGTGAATGTAGCCATTAACGGTGCCAACTACATGTGTTGATAACACATGGCGGGTTTGAAGAAGCACTGCAAATATGTCGCACGACAGCAAATTTTGAAACTGTGTCCACTCATTTCTTTCAGTGACGATTAATCGACATGTGACGTGTGTGTGTATGGTTCTTTTTTCTGTTATCATTATTTGTAACTCTGTATATATTTTTACATTTAACTGCTATGTATAGTTCCACTTTTGGGAAGGGGTGGGTGGGTAGGAGCTGTTTGTACTTTTTGGTATGAGTGTCCTTTGGTAGTTTTAGCTTGCGAGAGCTTACATGTATGCACTGTGTGTATCTGGCACTGTGAACACGCAAGGTTTTGTGTGGAAGTTTTTTATGCGCTATATATAAATTTTCATTCATTCATTCATTCAGACTCTTATTATTTTAATCAATGATGCTTTCAGTGTCACAATCCATTAAACTTAAAGATTTTGCCAATTATTGTTTCTCTAGTTTTGCTTGCTGGTGTAAAATAAAAGGATTACAACTGTTGGTGTTTGAGCTTGGTTGGGTTGTCTGGCGAAAGTACACATTCTGGATGTTGGACACAGGCAGACACTGTATCCATATGACAGGTGACCAATTCTCTACTGTGTCTTTGTGACAACTAACTTTATTTTCATTTTTAGCAGTTGGAATCCTTGCAAGTTCAAGCCTACACAGTTCAATCATTTCAGTGGTTGAATCTGAATGTCGAGGTGAAAAGAAATGACGACGAAGCTTTGACCGGCGAAGCCACTGTTTTCATGGTAAATCGTCACCTGGACACGAGTGAAGTTGTCTCTTGTAAAACTTAACCTTTTTTATTTACAGACCACACAGAGAAAAGGAAAGAAGGGGGATGGGTGCACTGGAGAGAAAACTATTCATACTGAGATTTACATCATGTTTCAGACACATAAGGATACTTTTTTTCTTCTTGTTTTGTGGGTCTTTTTGGGGGTGGGTGGGTGGGGGTCTATTGTTTCTTCTCTTACCTGGAAAATACCCCCCCACTCTCTCTCTTTTTTCGTTTTTTTTTTTTGCGACCTGACAAAACACCTCTAGTCATGATCTTGCTAGACCTGACTGTCAGTAGAAGAAGAATCATTTTTTAAAAGTTTCCTGTGTTTTAAAAAGAAAGAAGTAATACTAGTAATAATTTTCTATCCATTTTCCCTCATTATTGAGACTGGCAGAAAACATAATAAAATAGTACTACATTTGGCATGATCATACTTTAGGTCAATATAATTATAAAAATGAATTATTACAGTTAGAGTACTCTTCTTCTTTTTATTCTGACCTTTTCTTTAAAAAAAAAAAGTTACTTGTTTGTTAGACCAGACCAGATCCATTTGTTCAACTGTATGATGATGCTTGAATAAAGTGAACACTGAAGCATTTTTAATGTTGATTCACAGACTTTTTAGTGAAATATGTCTATTTTAATTTTTTCATCAGTTTCTTTACACAAGTTTACAGTTATTTCATGTTTTACTTAATAATTTCTTTGATTTGATTCTTTCAGGATGAACATGACTTGATTGTCTCATTTCTGCCTTCCTGGTTCAGTGAACATCTTTTCCCCAAAACCTTTACCTACCTGAACTGGAAGGTTTAACCCACCTCTGTATGAGAATTGTTTTTGTGTTTTTTAGAATTGTGACCCGTTTCACACCAAATGTAGCAGAACTGACTGGGCATAAAAAGACAGTGATCTATGTAGTTGACAGAAAGTGGTTTGGATTCTGTGTAGTTGACAGTCTGTGCCAGAAAGTGGCTTGGATTTCTAATTCTATGTTGAATTTTTGGTGAATTTATGCTCTACCTGTAACAGATCCATTGTCTGAGTGACATTTGACATATATTTTTGCTTTAAAGTGAGTAGAATCACAAAATTTACAGAAATTAAAGAACTAAACTCTGGTGTTTACTTTTGAATTATGTCAGGTGCAGAACTAGATGATTCATATTTTTTCTCAGGTTATTAAAGAAAGCTTTTCATGATGCATCCTGTGTCCATGCTTAAATATGTGACATTTGACATAGCATTACCTTGTTCAAGCATGTCAAAGATTACCATACACAAATTCTGTTGTTTCTGTTGTTTGTGGATATGTTTCTGAATAAATCCATTTACTAAAAGGGTCAGTGGTAGTATCTGGGAGGAAATGCTTAATATTTAGTGATCAAATGTCACACATGGACACAGTGATAACATAATATTACAGAGAACAAGGCCATGTACTCAACTTTATTGTTCTCATGAGATTACTTAATACTAATTACAAACAGTACACATGACAAAAAGATTTAGAAGTGTTCAGTAGCAATTCTCTGGTATATTACTGCATTTCATACTGCAGCCCGTGTCCATGTTTGCCAAGTGACATTTGACATAGCAATATATTCTTGAATCATGTCAAATATTATCATCCATAAACTCCATTGTGATTTTGTTTTGTTTGTGAATATGCTTTTGAATAAATATATTGACCCAAATTGTCAATGGTATTGTTTGTATTGTCTTGGATGAAACTTTTAGTATCTGCCGTGGTCAAACATCACAGATGGGCACAGGGATTGGTGTAATATTTCAGAGGACAAAGCCATGTTCTCAATTTTGTTGTTCTGGTAAGAACACTAGTCTTACAGACAGTACTACCAACAAAAGGTTTTAGAAGTGCCCAGTAACAATTCTCTACTGCACTGCTGTTGCAAACCCTGTGTCTGGTATGATGATTGACCAGGTCATACTCCTCAGGTAATGGCATGAAAAGCATTTTTTGAAAGTGAAAATATAATCTTCATACACAGTACTTTGACATGACATGTCTGGTATGATGATTGACCAGGTCATACTCCTCAGGTATGGCATGAAAAGCATTTTTTGAAAGTGAAAATATAATCTTCATACACAGTACTTTGACATGATTAACCTGTAATAAACAGTTCTGGTGTTTGATTTTTACTACATGTGTGCCACTTCTGTGTACCACCTTTTGGCACAGGCTCATTTGTGTTATGTGCATGTGCATAATCGCCAAAATAAGTCACTCAGTTTGTGTCACAGTGTCCATTTTCAGGAGCCCAATTTCAGCACTTAAATTGCCTTCTCATACAAAATTACAGCATCTGGTGTAGTCTGTGCTGTCTTTTGGGGCTATTTCTGAGCACTCTCCAAATGTATCACCAACACCAGATAACTGGATCAGATTTTCTTGACTGTTAAAATTTTCACCCTTGATTTGGGCACCTTTCGGCAACATGTCATTGTTGTTATCATCATTCATATTAATATGAATCATAAGCCAGAGTGTTGTGGGAAACATTGGGTTGCTAGCATCAAGGTGAAAGGTCACAGGGCTCATATTTAATGATGACCAAAAACATGACTTTTTTCCAGACCTGAACAGCTGATACTTTTGTGACCAAACTTGATGATCAATACATAATCAGTAATCATCAGCCAGAATATCATCTGAAAAAAAAGCTTTGTTATGTAAGTATGTTCAAGGCAGGGTTCAGGACTGAAAGCCTCCAATATGTGCATATTCATGCACTAGGACCTCAATTTCACCCTTTACATTTTTACTTATGTTTGAAACTTACTCTTTAAAATCTATAGAAAGGAGTGAAGATACACCTCAAAAATCTGCCTAGCAGGTGATGACGTTCCACCAAACCAATTTTTCACAGAGACAAGTGATCTATTGTTAACAATGCAAACTGTAATGCATTACATTTCCAAAGCTTCCGTGCAGGTCACCCACATTGTCATTCTGAATAAGTCACATTAAGTGACTAAGTAAAATGTTGTCTCAAATACTCAATGTTCATTGGCAGTTGCCTTTCGCTTTATGCATTCATGCAGGCTGTAAGTGCAACTGTAAGTGTATGTTCTTATCAAAGTGGTGCTAAAGGTATGGCTCATCCATATGCCAAACTCAAAGCAAAAATACTTTAATAAAGATTAAGCCAGTGGTGTTAACTCAATCACAAGCCAAACAACAAATTAAGTGCTGTTTGCTCAGAAATGATTGCGAAAAACAAATTTGTACTGGGTATGTATTGCCTATTGGGTTCAGTGAGCTTTCAGCACACAGCACCAACAAGATATGAAAAAATCAGTGACCATCAGGATGTTGTACCAGTAAAGCAGCACTGGGTTGATGGTGCAGAAATCATTAGGAGAAAGTTAAGATTTGTGTAACAGTGCATTACTCCCAGTTTGGAGCAGCAGCCTTTGTGTTTACCTGTGCACAATCTCCCGGCTTCCCAATGTGATGCTTTCATTCATGTTAAAATACTCACACAAAAATAGGGAGCCCTGACACAAACTTCCAAATTAAACACACGTGTGCACACACGCGCACACACATACACATTCTCGCTCTCTCTCTCTCTCTCTCTCTCCTCCCCCCCCCCTCCCTCCCTCCCTCCCACCATGGTGTGTTCACTCTTGTTGGTGAGACAGGGTGCTATGGGAATGACTGGTATTATTATTACTAAATAATAGTAATAGTAGTTTACGAGAGTTCTTCATATTTGATATAGTCTATATGATGATGTGCCCTATTAATAATATAATAATAATAAATAATTCTTATAAAGTGCTGTTCTCTAACCAGAGTTAAACTCACAATGCTGTACAAACATGACAAAAACCACATTAACATACATTTCAAACAAGCAGAATCTTAAATGTTGTAGCCTACCATTATCAGCTGTCAAACAATAAATATATTACACACACACACAGTGACATGCGCACACCAATCTCTGCTCATCCACTGATACAAAAATTAATAATCAATACTCATTCCTAGAGCTCTCATGCCCCCCCCCCAAATGACAATTGTGGTTACAGAGCTGCTTCGCTATCATCAGGAGAACGAGACAAGCAGGCAGTGAAAAAGAAGTTGATGTACATGCTGTCTGAGACTGGAAACAGAAAAGAAAATGCAGAACTTGTTGGTAAGGTCATTAATGAAGTTGTTGCACTGCTTAAGGTGAACACTGGCAAACCTTTAAAGGGTTAGCCTGCGTATAAATATGGGCCAGGAAGTTTGAAACAAATTCTCTTCAAAATATGACACAGTCACCTAGCTGCTGGTTTATCACAAATATCTGGAAATCAGACCATTGCTTGAATATGATAGTTTGCACAGACATAAAATTCACTCTCAGCTTTCTGTCGTGCTAAATCGTTGTGTCAATGAAAGTGAATTTGTCTTACTTCAAGACTCAAAAGCTTTGAACTTTAAGCGAGGACAGTTTGAACACAAATGGGCGGGGCTTATCTAGTGACGTGGACAGTGTTGTGCTTTCAGTTTCACACACATCAGTCACCTCAGCATTCCAAGGCCAGCTATTACTTTCAAACAGTTGCTGAACTGCGTCTTTCTGTTCACGATTTATGCCCCTCAAAGCCCCGGCCCTTTGCCCAATTTAAGATTGATGCAAATGCTCATGTGGAAATTTTCACAGCCTGAAGGTATACCTTCAGGAACTGAGGCTTTAAGTTTTAGACTGGCCAACAAGATGTTTGTGGCAGGCACCACAGAACATTAGCAAACAGTGTGCAGAGATGACTCATCGTCTCTCATAATGTTCTTTTGTCAGGGGTACCACCATTGCACTAACTGGAATATTATGCAATGACAATAATTTGTGAACAATGTATATCATTTTATATAACTTAATCTCAGATTGCTTCATGGCTGTTTTTATAACCACATGAGTCAATGAGACAAACTTGTAGAAAGTGTTTAACATAGTGTATTGATAGCCCTGATATTACCCTTAGTGGTTAAATGGGATCAAAGCACAAACTAACCAATCATATAATTACAGGTGAAAGGTCACGTCGCTCAAGTTCCATGTCTGACAATTCCAATGAGTCAGCTCCAAAAGAAGTACGTTTTTTATCACCTGACAACCAAAGACCTGTGTCATCAGGAAGGTAAGAAGAATTACTTCCTGTCCCCACACTCTTTTACACCTTTAGCCCATCTTATACTTTTGTAGATTTTGTAGAGTACATGTGTTAGATCATGTATACCAGATGCCGTACTTAATGATAGTGGGATCTTAGGGCCCTTTCTCAATGGAGTCCTAGGCATGTACATTTCCTATTCAAGTTAAAAACAACCAACATCAAAACACAACATTAACATGTATACACACATTTGTCATCAAACGTGCCCCAATTACACACACACACACACACACACATTTACTTCATTTACTTAAAGCAGGCTGGAGACAGAGGTGTTAGGAGTAAGAGACAGAGAAAAGATGAGCTACAGAATATTTAATAGCCCAGACTGATTTTTAAAGTATATATTATATAATTATGCATCATTGTTCTGTGGTAATGTTATGTACACTGGGATTCACTTGGTCTTGGACTGGGTGTAAAACACAAGGTTAGTACTTACTTACTTGGTCTCCAATCACTGGTAGATCAAAATCTAAAAATACAAGGACCTCTAAAAAACACTAAAAAAATGACAATCTGAAACAAGAATATAAGGATTTATATCATATAATTACAGAGCTGCTTCACTATCAATAGCTGGGTCAGCCAACTTTTTCACTAGAATCAGTCATTAGTTGTTGGGTTTTAACATCAAAATTCAAATCAGCTGTTGCTTGTGTCTTAATAAAATCATATCATCTGCACAGGGTCAATTCAAACAAAACCACAATTGTTGTCATTTGAGATTATTCAAGGGAGACTAGAAGTTGCATTTTTTTTCATTTTGAGTTTGACTGTGACTGATCTGAATTGTCATCTTTGTTTTGTCAAGGCATTCTAGGTCACTGAAGGGACTTTTTAATCTATTTTTAAATCTTTTTATGTGTACAAGGTGTGCTGTTACAAATTAAGCTGAGATGTATGGTGTATGTTGGGTGGGGCATTATGTATGTCAAGAGGCAGGTTTTTGATGTGGTAATCTTGTATGCTGTGTGAGCTGTTTAAGTGACAGATGAATTGAGTGTGTTAATGTTGTATGTTTTGAAGAGTGTTCTTTGTAGTGAGATTGAGATGTCTGAACTTAAAGTGGTATTTGTGTGTGTCATGCAGGGTGTTCTTTGTGTCCAAAGAGAGGTCACCATTGGCTGTCTGCTCCATATTGCCCTTCAGCAAAAAGCCTCTATACCGGTAAAGATTACTTTAATCAGTATAATGCTTGCATAATTATGTTGCTTTTCTCCTTCTTTTTCTTCTTCTTTTTACATGCCCATAATAACATTAACAACCCTTTTTGTTGTTGAAAAAAAAGAAGATTCTTTGCAAGTGTGTGAACTAGCTTAGAAAGTCCATGACACCTTTCTCTAATCATGCCAAATATAGCCCTAAAGAAAGTCACTTTTAAAGTTTTAAATTTAAAGGTAGTGGTAGAATTGTTAACTAGCTATCCAGGGTAGGTTAGCATTGTGCAGTTCTGCATTCTGCTGACCTGCTCTAACTCTAAGTGTACCAGTTTGCCCAAGGACAAGGTGAAACAATCAGTGAATCATGTCGTTCCATTTTGGTATGTGTGCACATGTATCGAAAGATCACAGGGAACCACTTACACTAGTCACAGTGCTTAGGACTAGAATGTTTTTGAGGAGTGTGATGTGAATACTGAGTGATAGTGGTTCCAACTTATCACTTGTGAAGCCTTAAAGTTAAAAGGCTGCAGTATGTGCACTTCTTCTTGATCACTGCTACACTGAGATTCCAGTCTGCAAGATGAATGTGGCTGTCTTCTCCAGTTCCTCCTTGCTGCCGTAGAGTTTGGTGTGTAACTGGACTGCTGTTGGCCACACATTTGTTCTTGCTGTCTGCAGAAGCAGGCATCTCTGCTGTATATGTTCGGCCATCTGGTCATCAAGACCACAGTTGCAGATTGGTGATGGTGCCAGCTTCATTTGCTTGAACATTTGGGCATTGAGTCGGTTGTGGCCCATGCATAGTCTCATGACCACAACCTGCTGCCGCCGATCAAGGAAGTGGAAGTCATCCTTCTCAGTGCATTGCCCCAGGGCTGATGAGGGTCTTCTTTTCTTGGAAGGTGACACTGTTGTCTTGCTGTCTTCCTTTGGCTCCAAGGTTGGCAAGCTCGTCTGCTTTTTTATTTCCTGGAAGACCACAGTGAACTGCAGGTCTACTCACCTGTGCTGTGCGACCTCATGAAGGCTTTCTGTAAGATGAGGGAGTTTGTTTCCTGCTGTAGCTTCCAGGACTGAAAGTGCGTCAGACAGGAAGACAGCCTGTTAACATTTGTTGCTGGAGTCTCTGACCATGGAGGCAGCCTGCACAAGAGCCTGAATCTCTGCCACATAGTTGGAGCAGTATTTTCCAGTGGGAATGCTTGCTGACTGTACCTCTCCTGGGAACTTGACATACATTCCTGCTCCTCCATTTTTCACAGTCTGTTGCAGATCTATCGGTACACGCATGGATCCATGCTTCTTCTGGACACCACTCTGCAGTCATTGCCAGTCAGTGTCAGAGAGCACTTGATGGTGTTGTCCTGGGGGTCTCCAGAGGTGATGAGAGGGACTGTGGTGTTGATTTGGAGACCCCTGTGTTTTCCTTTCCACAGCTGAGGCAGATCTGCAGGACTCAATGGGAGTGTGGCTTGTGGCAAGTCTCCTCTGTGTTCCCTAGCAAGTCTTACTTTCATGGATGAAACTGCTGCACTTGTAATGGTTCTTTGTCAGTCCATTCATCCTTTCTTTCATGGGATGATTTGGCAGGCTTTTGAGTTTCTCTGCCTGGATCATGATTTGGGCACCTCTCATCTGACTCTGGGGTTGGACAGCAGCAGTTGTCTCCATAGCCTTGATTGGTGTAGATCTGATGGAGCCAGTGATGATCCTGAGAGCTTGGTTTTGGACCTTGTCCAGTACTTGCTGGTTGGTCATTGCTATGTTTGACCATGCTGTTGAGCCATACTTCAGGTGGGGGCAGACTGCTCTGTATGTGCACTCATATGTAAGCTTTTTCTATGCATTAATGATGTATACTGTGTAACTTTCTGTAATAGTGATACAGTGCAGTACACTTAATACATTCACTGATAACCTGTTGGATAAACATCTGTTTTTTTCTTCTGGTCTCAATTACTTCTTTTTTCACACGTCAATAAAACATGCAGCTCCAAACACCAGCACAGAATGTATGGCTGCTAACTACCCCACCCCCTTTCTTTCTTTTTCTTTTCTTTCTTTTTTGCATCTGGTTGCACTGGCTACTTTTTGTGGTACTTCCCATTCTGTGAAATGGGTGCATTTCAGTGGGATGATGTCCAAAGAAATGAAAGAAACAAAAGGAGTTTAATTATGCTGGCTATGACATATACTCAGGAAGTCAAATGTCTTATCACATTCACAGTTTACTAGTAATGATTGTAACAGCATAATGCAGTCATGGTCTGAACTAAATTATTCCTAAAGGTTTAAGAATAAGACAAAAAAAGAACAAGAATATCACAGTGAAATGCAAAAAGTCCAAGACAGCTATAGTTGTAAAAGATTCTGAAGGGTAGCATTATCAAAAACACTGTTTTCTTGATGCATAATTTCCTGAATCTGATGACTAGTAATGTGTTTAGACACTGTTCCCATGGAATTTGTCCTAGGGATAAGATGTGGAACCATAATTTCCTGATTCTGGTAACATATAACTATAGTGTGTTGAGACTCACTGTTTGAGTGTTTCCCTGGAATTTGTCTTAGAGGTAAGATGTAGATACATAATTTTCTGATTCTGATGACTTATAATGTGTTGAGACACACTGTTCCCTTAAAAATTGTCTTAGGGGTCTGAACATTAGAAGTAAATCAGGCAAGACAGGTCCTTTGGTTTATTTTATGAAACTTTGAAAGACGAGGAAAGAAGGAGGCCGTTGTGTGTTTCAGACAAGAATTAACATTGGAGGAACTTCGGCCCAGGGTTCGTCATACATCAGGATCTAGGTCGGTGTCATCATCAGAAGGACTGTTTCACATAGGGCTGACAGTTTCTGCCAGGGTTGAAGAAGGACAGGTATACCCCACTATGCATTATTATGATGTTGTATACTTCCTGCTTGTTACAGTGGACTGTTGAGGTTTTGGTTTTGTTTATCGGTATACATCTATTTATGTACATGTTAGTGCATTCCACTGCATAGTTATGTGGGGACTATATTCAACCATGACGTTTTATTTTCCAAAACAATAGACCTGCCGTGCTTTCTGTTCCGTGTTGCTATCTTCCTCTGCCTCAGGTTGCTCTTTCTTACCTGTTTGTGTGTAAATTAAGTTGTGTATAGTGAACATGCTTGTGTGTGCAGGTGCGTGTGTGTGTGTGCTTAGAATAAACAGTATTTTTAGGTAGTCAAAAGTGATTTTGTAATTCAATAGTTGACTGTCTGACTTTATATATTTGCATAGATCTTTTTTATCTGATTTCAGTGATACCAATTTTATGCTGATCACTTGAGTAGTTCTGAAGTTATGATGTTTTAAATATTTAATTTTTTGCCCCAATTTGCCCACAAAATGCAAATTAGAGAAATCCTGAGATTTAAGGTCCCATCTGGAAGCTATTTTGCATATAACTTGTCTAATATTTAGGAATCTCATTCTCCACAGTACAAATAATAGGCCCAATTTTTTGTAGACCTTCATTTTGATTATTCTTCCAGATATTTCAGTTTTCACATCAAACTTGCTAAATTCATAAAAAATGCCATCCGTCAATCTTTAAAATGGTAAACAAATCATAACTCCTCTTCTACTTGCCCTATCACCTTACTTTTTGTACCAAAATAACCACAGTTAAGAACTCTACATGATGCCATACTTTTCTGATTGATCACTGAGAAAATTTAAAAGTCCATTTTTTTCAGGCTGATCTTGCATCACCTGTAAGGCCCCGTTTCAAGGGCATATATACCGAAGATGTCCCCAAAATCCTCTGTCTGCAACATCCTGGAATTGTTGCTAACTGGATTGACTTCAAACCCCCATTTCAAAACAAAGTGCACAGCAGTCTCAGCTATGTCTTCTTTTTGCAGCCATTTACCTAATATATACAAAACAAATAAACCCAAAATTTGCAACATAAAGTGAGTGTAATCATATATATGTGGCCTTCAGTATGCGTATGCTCCTTTCAGACATTTGATCTAGATCTAATTTGTGAGTAACTTTGCACATTTTCTGAGTGCTGATGTCAGTAATACAATTGATCCACTCACCCATTTACAGACTGAATAAGTCACTTTTGTTGCAAATGTTGGCTTCATTCGCTAGATCTGTTTGAGTGATTCTGATGATATTTGTGGCCCAAAATGGCACTTGAAATGTCCCAGGAATTTCCGACTGTCTCCTTGAATATTACCAATAAAGCCTCTCATAGACTGTCATTAGTAGAAAAGTTTGCTAGAATTGCTGTTTATAAATAAATTTGTCGATCAACCCATTGACACCCACACCAGCTCTCGCCCGTGTTTGTGATTGTCCACAGACCGCTTCATTTTTCATTTTTACTGACAGAAGTATTCATTTGACAGCTTAATCTGGCTTTCAAGAAAAAGATCAATACTTTTAGTCATCAACAAGATCATTTACACACAATGTAGCACACTCTGATAGTGAAGAATCCACCAACTTGGCACACACGATCGCTTGTGCCATGGCTGACCGTGCGGCTGTGGTAATAACATCTCTTTGTTATCACGTTTCGGCAGCTGATTGTTGGACATATGAATAGTTTTGAACTCTTATTTTAGTATAACTTTGAAGAAGAAAGATTGATCTTTCTACTAATATTTTTTATGAGAGTGTCTGGGGTCTAAAAATAGTACAAAATCTGTTAAACACATTTGAAACAACTTTATTCAGAACTTCTGCTTGTCAAAGGCAGCCATCATGGATATGGAAAGAAACCTTAGAAATAGCACTTTTGATTGATATAGATTTCATCATGGCTGGACTAGCCTACGTCCAACACTCCGTGTTGGAAAACTGCTTACAGCGAGCAGTGTTCGCAGCCTATGCGCATTGCTGACAGAAGGCAGCACTTAGGGGTACCGAGATCAGGGTGAATTTTCACATTCTTTTTCAAAGCGTAATAAACATAACAACACAGTTAGGAAGATGAGACATGAAGCTTTTCTCAACAGTAATTTTTATTGAGATTGGATCAAAAACACACAAGAAATCTGTCAGTGAAAATCGCTAAAACTAGACCAACTTAGATAAACGGAACGCTCTGTATAAATACTTTAATTATTATTATTAACACTTAGCAGATAAGCTCCTTGTGTAACAGTGTCCATCCTATGGAAATGGAGAAAAATCCTCCAAAGATGGCATGTGGCTGCCAATGTGCCACAGTAATAATAAATGGTCACATGCACAATCCTCTCATCCTAAGCAAAGTTTTTGTCAGTGTACAATTACATATACTGGGCTAGCCACAAAATGTTCACCTTGGGACTGCTACAACAACTTTCACATGGTCAGTGTTCATTTACTGAACGTGTGAAACGTATTTCTGTACCTTGGACCCACACTGCAGGTAGAGGAAGATGGTCATGGGGATGTGCTTTGCTTGAGGTCATTTCTGGCAAGGCTGCCAAGGCAACAAATATTGGTGCTTTTGTTTATAATTAATCATTCTGTTCTCCCTGCAGTGAGATACTGTGAATGCAGAAACTAAGGCCCCTTTGGGTGAGAACACAATTTATGAAAAGAAAAGAAACAAATCTGAAACAAGAATGACTGCTAAAACAAGATCCAAACACATAAAAAGTTCAAAAGAACGCTTATTTAATAGGACACAAACACACAATCTGCAAATTTTAGGGGTAATCCCCTTTGTTAAGATACAAATCAACACTTAAGGAACAGTGAAACGTTGAAAAATCAGATGAGAAGCGAAATAACTTATCTTTTTTGGTTGAGCTGTGTTGTTTTTCTGCCCAGTGCTTGGAAGAATGTTGGCTTGACAATGACATGTAATGGGTATGTCACTAATGAATACTATGTGATGTAAAACTCAAATGGCACAGAAGAGTGAAAGAAAAGGGGAGGGGGGGAGGGGGGGGGGCATGCTGAGCTTCAAAGTAGGGATTCATGGGGAAAAAAGGTGGGGGGGGGGGGGGTCTGACCTTGGAAAAGGAAGAAGGCTTCCAGTTCCAATTGTGTCAAGTGTGATTCCATGTCTTTTCTGTCATTCACACTGACTGTAAAGAGAAGCCACAGTCCTTTTACGCGAATGTTGTGGATGGTGTGGTCAGTTTGGTTGAAATGATTAGCAACAGGTTTGTCTCTGCGGTGTTTAATGTCCACAAGGTGTTCTTCGAAGTGGGTGTCAAAGGTGCGTCCAGTTTCACCAATGTAGAGGTGAGCGCATTTGGTGCAATGAATGATGTATGCAATGTTGTACGTCGGGCAGTTGAACTGCTTTGTAATATTTATCTGGGACTTAGGGCCAGTAACGTTGGTGTTGGTGCAGATGAAAGGACATGTTCCACATTTTGCTTGATTGCATGGAGTGGTCCCTGGTTGTGGCTGGTTGACGCAGCTTAGATTGTACCAGCATGCCATGGATGTTAGTGTTGCATTTGCATGCGATCAATGGTGGCTGACTGAAGATTGTTGCTAATTCAGCACATGATAGCAAAAGACTCCAGATGGATTGGACAAACTCAGTTGGAGTGTATAAATCTCTCCCCCTCTGCCATCCCCTCACCTTTCTCTTTCACTCTTGTGTGTCATTTGAGTTTTACATCACATAAAATATTCATTAGTGATATCACACCTATTACATGTCATTGTCAAGCCAGCATTCTTCCAAACACTGGACAGAAAAACAACACAGATCACCCCAAAAAGTGAGTTCTTTTGTTTCTCATCTCATTTTTCATTGTTTTTCATCATTTAACTGTTGTTTAAGAGTCGTTTTGTAGCTTAACAAAGGGGATTACCCTGAAAATTTGCATATTGTGTGTTTGTGTTCTAATAAATAAGCATTCTTTTGAACCTTTTATGTGTTTGGACACTGATTTATGGTTTGGTGACTTGTAGTTTGAACTGTTATGCTCGTAGAAGAATTTGAATGTATAATTTATCTTTAGGTGACCCAATGTGGTTGATGGGACTTTAAGATCCTAGAACTAAGGAACAAAGTTTCTGTTTCTGTAGGATGTGACTTGATGATTATATGGTATATTCACCTCTGCTTGTCTGTTTGTTTCAGGATGTCTCATACAGTAGATTCCTCATACCCTCCAGGAATCGTCTACTTCAGCGTGCAAACTCTGACAATGTGACAGTGAGTGCAGAAGGTGCATCACATGTTGGTGGTGAGTCTACTTTTCACTGTGGGAAAGTGGTGGGTGTTGTGGTTTGTCTCTCTGTTCCCAACTTAGGGATGATTGTTTTGCATGTAGCACCTTCAGCTTTTGTTGCAGTCTTTGCAGGCATGTGCATACCTCTTTACCTCTTTGCCTCAGTAAACTTGATGACTGACTGATCCTTTGGTACTTTATGCCAAGTCTGTTTTGAATAATCAATAATTATGGCATTGATGATTGATAGTCAGTACCATTCATACTGGCATTTCTTAAAACATGCAGGTAATTATAAATTTAGAAGATAAAACTAATCAAAGCTGTGCCCAGCATTACATTTTGTCTGCAGTCAAAACATGTAATGAATTTGAAAACCAGTCATTATAAAGTGTAACTTGTAGGAACTGTCACATTTGCAGCCATGACCAAAGAATTGTGTTCCAGTCACTGAGAGAACTTTTCTTATGACCAGCTTTTACTAATATGTTTGAGGAAAAAAAACAGATCCAGAATTTTGTGTAGACTTATCATTCACACTATGAGTATGACAGCCTTTTTTGTTTTGTTTGTTTGTTGTTGTTTTTTGTGTCACATCAGTTTTTATTACTTTGATGCAATTAAGGAAAAGAACATTCAAAAGAAATGGCCAAATTTACGTTTCAAATTTTAATGTAAGTTAACTGAATGTTTGTTCTTATTACATATTTATTATTAGTACGAGTACAGTAGTAGTATATTTGATCTAATTGGAGTGTTATAGTACTTACACTCACTTCAAGTTGAGAGGTGAACTTAATTGTTATAATAAATCACAGGATTGAAAGGGGTCAGGCTTGTGTTGGTACATAAACATCAGTTTCTTTTTTATATGTTCTAGGTAATCATTCTTTGCTCCATGGTCAACACCATGATAAAGATTTCAAGTTTATTTGATGTTTTAAGTCCAAATCATGAGTGAGACCTTTGTGGATATGTCTGTGCCTTGTATTCTTTGTTTCGTTTTGCCTTAACTGTCCTTGCTTTGCATTGTGTGCACTGTGTGTGGTGCTTTACTGTAGCAGGGCATGAGGTGCTTCGCAGTGTGTCTGCTGATGCTTGTCCCACAGGCCTGCGGCAAGGCCATGCCCTTGACAGAGGTACGGGACCTTTTTTACTTCCTTAACTTACACCTTTACTGCTTAAAATTTATGGACAAGTTTAGGTAATCAGAAACAGCTTCACATACGTTATAGTGAACCTTTTTCTTATAATAGCAGGTTCCAGGGTGAGGTCTAACTCTAAGCCCTGCCTTCCATAGTTTCTGTAGCCTTAAAACAAATTTGTTTTATTATATGATAACGTTTTCTGTAGTCTGTATTATTTTGCTACGGTCCCACAAGCATTTGGCCCAAACGCTATATAGCATCATGTTGACTGGTGCAATATATGTCTCATGAGCTTAAGCTGCTTGGGTGATCAACAGCTTGGAACTGTATCACACACACTTAAAACAGTTCATCACACACATTCAAAAAAATTCTTGGTAAACCTACACTCATATGAGCCTGTGCCAATAGGTGGTAGAGCATAAATTCACCAAGAACTCAGCATAGAATCAGAAATCCAAGCCACTTCTTGGCACAGACTAACTATGTAGATCACTGTCTTTTTATGCCCAGTCAGTTCTGCCATATTTGGTGTGAAACAGGACAAAATTCTACAAAAACAATTCTCATACAGAGGTGTGTTAAACCTTCCAGTTTAAGTTGGTAAAGGTTTGGGAGGAAAGATATTTACTGAAGCAGGAAGGCAGAAATGAGACAGTCGAGTCATGCTCATCCTGAAAGAATCAAATAAAAGAAATTGATGGAACTTAACTAATTAAGTAAAGCATGAAATAGCTGTAACTTGTGTAAAGAAACTGAAACTGATGAAAATTTTAAATAGACGTATTTCACTAAAACGTCTGTGAATCAAGATTAAAAATGCTTCAGTGTTCAGTTCGTTCAAGCAGCATGATACATTTGAAATAACAGAGCCATTCTAACAAACAAATAAAAATTTAAAAATGAAACAAAGAAAACAGATATCTTCCAGGTCAGAAAATAAAAGAGTACTCTAACTGTAATAATTTCTTTTGTTTTTATGATTATATTGAATTAAAGTGTGATCATGCCAGCTGGTAGTACTTACTATTTTATTATCTTTTCTGCCAATCTCATTTATGTGCTGATGCCTGATGAGGGAAAATGTACAGACAATTATTACTAGTATTGCTTCTTTCTTTTTTACACAGGAAACTTGAAATAAGTAATTCTTCTTCTACTAACAGTCAGGTCTAGCCAGACCATGACTAGAGGTGTTCTGTCAGGTTGCGAAAGAGAGAGAGAGGATATTTCCCAGGTCAGAGAAAAAAAAGAACAACAAAAATAAAGTTAGTTGTCACAAAGACACAGTAGAGAATTGGTCACACGGATACAATGTCTGCCTGTGTCCAACATCCAAAACGTGTGTTTTCGCCAGACAGTGCAACCAAGCTCAAACAGCATCAGCTATAATCCTTTTATTTCACACCAGTAAGCAAAACTAGAAAAACAATAATTGGCAAAATCTTTAGTGAATAACGATAGTAAACAATATTAATGAAGTATCACATGTCGATTAAACGTCACTGAAAAAATGAGGGGACACAGTTTTAAAATTTGCTGTCATATGATGAATTCACAGCGCTTCTTCAAACCCGCCATGTGTCAAACACACAGTCAGCTCCATTAATGGCTACATCCACGAGGTGAATAAAGGCGAAAGTTGGCAGTGAAAACACAAAATGGTTACACATCACCAACAGACATAATTTTGGATTCGGAACATGAAGTAACATTTTTCAGCAGATGAAAAACTCTAGAAACGTGACTCCAACTTCGTTCAACGCGCAGGAACTATTTTAGTCCCACGGAGAGTAAATATATTCCGCAGCAAATGCTATAGTCACGAGAGCAGACAACGTTTGTGTTTGTCACCATTTTAGACACAGCAGGTGACACTTCACTGCTGCGTTTTCAATGTGAATTTTCTCAGAAACAAAAACATGTAAACGTTGTCAATGATATCAGAAAGGAAGTTTATTTTTAGTTTTCAGGTTACACGCAAGTTGAACACAATGGTACAAGTTCAACATCAGTGTAAACAATAATAGCCAATCATGCCAAAGTGTCCCACTTTTTGGTAGCCATTTTGCGTCCAAAAAAGCAATGTTTTTCATCTTTTTGGTGTGTTCTCAGAAACTCAGCTTGTACATAACTACTTTGATTCCTCTTTAAAGTCTCCTCTGTAATGTAGGCCGAACAGTGAAATAAATATTTGACTATGAGGATCAGTGCAAGTCGCTGGGAGCACCTTTTGGCACAGGCTTATATACAAATTCAGACTAGAGCAATTATTTTACTTGGTCTTTGTGGTAGCAACAACCCAGCCTTGTTAACAATTAATGACAGTATAGATGAGGCAAAACTGCAAACTTTCCCATAGAGCATGGTTATGAGAGAGTTCCATCCATTATTTCCCCTCCGCTGCAGTTTGTTTGAAAACATTGGTGACATTGTGTAACAACTAACTGAGCACTCACTCAAATTCAGTGTGAAACAGTCAGCTGAAGACAGTTTATGAAACGTTTTAGTACAGTTTAGCTGACACACTTGACTAGAGTGATCCTTTCTTTCCCCACTGATAATAGACTTGAACTTTTTGTGCCCCACTGATGCTACAGGACCTCCCAAACAAACAGTTACACTGTTCTACTATATCTAGGTAAAGAAATACAAAGGTTACACAGTGTGCTGTTGCCTGGCATTGGTCTAGAACACTTGGTCTGTTCTTAGAGGTATTGTGACCTATGTTGATTTGAAGCTTGTCATTTTGGCAAAATAGAATATAGATGACTGGTCAGCAGTAGAAAGAATGCAAAAAAGCTTTCATGTGAATAACCTTTTAAGTGCCAGTTATATTCATTGTGTGTGTGTGTGTGTGAGAGAGAGAGAGTGTGTGTGTGTGTAAGAGAGAGAGAGTGAGAGTGATTATACTTGTGTGACTGAGTTACTTTCCTGGTGATTTATTTTGTGGTTTGGTATTTCTTAGATTATTTTGCAATGTTTGTCAAATATATATTTAGTTGTGTGTTGTTTTGTTGTTGTTTCTCTCTCTCTCTCTCTCTCTCTCTCTCTCTCTCTCTCTCTCTCTCTCTCTCTCTCTCTCTCTCTCTCTCTCTCTCTCTCTCTCTCTCTCTCTCTCTCTCTCTCTCTCTCTCTCTGTTGTCCATCAGTTTAACTACTATAGGTTTGCTTTCTTTGTCCATTGCATTATTATTAGATTATTAGTTACTTATGAATATGATTAGTTTTAAACAAAGTAGAGATACTAAAACATTGCAGATCCCCCCTCCCCCCCATAACCCCCAACCAAGAAAAATTTAAAGTCAGTTTGATAACCAAAAGTATTCACTGAATAATATAATGGCTTAAAGGTTCAAATTAGTATTTTCTGATTTCATTTTCATTATTTCCTGACATGCAATTTCTACATGCCATGTAATATGTATCATTTCTAAGATTATGTATGTATCTATACAAGGGGGAAAACATTCTTCAGTAGAAAAGAGAAGTTAGTCAATGTTTCATTCCTTCTATTGGTCAGGTGAAAAATGCCTGTATTTTGGTCAGCCACCAGGCATTGCAAAAAGACCTGAACATTGTACAATATTTTCAGACACTGAAGGTAACTGTCAGAATGTATAACTGTGCCTGATGTTCAGTTCTTTCCACTTTTAATGACCTTGGCAAGGTCACATCAGCATCAAAGAATTGCAAAATTCTTGTATGTTTTGGTGTAGTCTTGTCCAAACTTTTGTATTTTATTGTTTTTATTGACCGTTAATGTTATGTGTGTGTGTATGTGTATATTTTGTCCTTTAAGTTTAAACAACACTGGGTTTGTTTGTTTTTAACCCCTTTTAATGTTTTGCCCTAATAAAATATCCATGGTGACTGGGCATTGAATAT
This sequence comes from Alviniconcha marisindica, assembly GCA_018857735.1. NCBI lineage: Eukaryota > Metazoa > Mollusca > Gastropoda > Provannidae > Alviniconcha > Alviniconcha marisindica. Next base: position 613,199 of record JABMCL010001525.1, on the reverse strand, counting down.
CAAGTAACAATGCTTTGATTGTGAGTCACTAAGTAGCTCATTCTTTTTGTTTTCTTGGGAGAAATAAAACTGACCTATTTCACATCAAAGATCCCTGACTCAAGATACATTCTCATAATCATTTTATCTATAAGGAAAATTGTTGAAGAATGTGAATTGACATATTACATTCTTGCAGTACCAGAGGATGTGATGGAAAATTATGATGCTCACATACTGGATGACCCAGAATTACGCTCAGGAAGCTATCGGACCTTGATGACCTTCTCGTCTTACGTGGTAGGTGCTGTTGTTATATGTAGATATTGTTTGTGTATCACTGTATTTTGACTGTAAGTTATTATACCCACCATAACAAAGTTGGGGGGTACACTGGAATCACCATGTCTGTCCTCCTGTCTGCCAGTCCTGCTTTGTCCAAAAGATACATCTGAGCCGTTCAACCTTTTGTAACCATACTTGATATGGTGATGCATGGTAGTGATCTAGGCCCATATGCACAAGAAGCAAATAAAGTTAAAGGCAGATAACCCGTGTTTCCCATAGTAAATGATAGAACACCACATGACAGTAGTCATTATCCAGTAGGAGTCACAGTTCAGTTTCGACTACACGTCTACAGTCTAGTTGCGTAGAGTATTCAGTTCTGACAACCTATATGCATGTAAAAGTGTGCAAGAATCTAAAACTTCACTGAAAGTAAAAAAACAAAACACATTGTTTCTGTGGGTGAACCATGAGCATAATTAGTTCTGCTTACAGCTAATAACCTATTTGTTGCAGACTGTTTTTGATGAAACAGAGAATCATTAATGTAATCTTTTCTGTCATGGAAGAACTCATTTACTGGCTTGATAGGACATTGTGTCTTCAAACATAGCAAGTGTGTCATTTCTTTTGTGTTGTAGCAAGGGCATCATTTCATCAAAATGTGAGAAGCATTGCCAGATTGTAGCAAAGGTGTCAGTGACCCCTCACCATTCAAGATTTTCATGTCTCTCTCTTCATCATCTTTTTGATTGGTTAATTTGATTGTAAAAAATAATAAAAAATTTTAAAAGCCCCTGTTCTAACCAGATTTAAAAAAGACTGCGCTGTACACACAGGGACAAAAAAACCAATTAAAACATTTCAAAAAAACAGAACCAAAAAACCCATTATCGCCTATCAAACAGTAACCATGTTACACACACACACACACAGAGTGACATGCGCACACCAATCTCTCATACAAGAATTGGTAAATAATCAGTACTCTTTCCTCGATCTCTCATGCTCTCTCATGACATATCTTGATGTTTGAATTAATTTGCTTGAATAGTTTGTGATCTTCAGTGGTACCTGGGATGGTGTCAGTACATGCAAGTGCTCATTTGCTCCTTAGGCATTTAGGCTGCATAAACATAGGAAAATAAGTCTGTAACTTTAAACATGATTAGGTCAGCTGAATGTGCTTTACTCATGCCAATTTTTTCGTTGTCATCACCATTTAGAAAATAAACACAGTTAGGAGGGGCTATTTGCTCATTGTGTGTATGGGCCCTGGAGTGTCGTGAAGAAAAAAAATTGGCTTGCTGTTGGCTGAGACATAAGTAGTTTTGTATGCTTATAGAACCTCTTCTGATGTAGGCCAATGCAACAGGCTATTACTGCTGATTGAATTGTTGTGTAATCTCCACCAACTGAGAGAAAGCTAGGCAGATCAAATTTCATTCCTTTCATAGGGGTGTGTTATCTGTACTGTTACACAAAAAGGGTGTTTTCACTGAAAATGTGCACATGTTTTGTAGTGTTAATTAAAATTAATATTTTTGACTGTGTGTCTTGATCTTGTTTGTCTGCTAATTTTAGTCTCATAAAAGGTTGAACTGCTTATGCACAATGCACAGTCTTGGGAAGAGTCTGGGTTGAACTTATTTCTGTGCATACATAATTTGGTAATTTCCAGTGCTGGCCATTATAGACGTTCAACACAATTGTCACTGACACTGTTGCATTAAAACGTGTAGGTTTAAAACATGGGCATATATATAAACCTGTTGAAAGAATAAACTATGCTTTTAAAGGGAGCTTACTTTGAGGGATTGTTAACTATGGTTTTATCAACAAATGTAGTGAAGAGGTATCACATGAGATGATGTATGAGCTTATCAGGGTTGAACACGCATAGCCTGACCATAGATGTAATAATATTGTTTTTATAAATTTAACTAATTCCTAAAGTAAATTATTATTTTCTAAGAATTTGTTGTTGGACAACACCTAGTACAGTTCCTGCATGAAACAAGTTTTCAGTATTATTACTATTAATAATATTGCAAACATTCGCAAAAGAAGTGATGCATTTTCTTTCCTTTAGAAACAACTCACTGTATTTAAAAATATAAAAACATTAATTGGCATTTCAGGTTTCTGTGACAGACTATGTGAAGCCTTCAGTGCTCAAAAAAGAGCTTAATGAGAAGTTCCGAGATCGCTTTCCCAGCATTCAGCTTACATTGTCCAAGCTGCGAAGGTAGGTGCATGATCTGGAGGCAATGAAGTGAAAGATCTTTGATGAAAGCCTTATTTTAAGGTGAGGCAATTTATTTTTAGGACGTCAGATGTGTTGGTTTTATTAAGGTTGTATCTTGAGATGTGCAAAGCTGTCGCTGTAAGAGAACTGAAAAATTCTGATGATCTTGATGTCTAAATTATTAGTCCAAAAGAGGCAGTTTCAAATGTTGGGGGGGAGTGGGGGGGGGGGTATATCTCAGCATCTGTGCCACTATCAGAAGTGTTACACCCATACTACTTTTTCCAACACTGGTCCACTGCCATGAAATGTTTCTTATCCCACAAGCCTTATCTCCACCCTGGAAGTTTGAATGTGTGTGGTGGTCATAATTGTTACATCATGACTGCCAGCAGAACACCCAAAAAAATTATACTTGCTGGCACAAATATTTGATTGTGAAAGGGTCAAATAGCAGAATAGGTGGAACTTTTGCAAAGCAAAAGAAAAGAAATCTATGAAATATCTTTATTATTTCATTTTTGAAGTGAAACAGTTTTTTGTTTGTTTTTTCACATGAAAGAAAGTGTAATGATTGATATTGTAAGTTCTGGTGTCTGTGGCAGAAACTGAAATGTTGGGAGTTTCTTGAACACAAAAACCTGCAGCAGATGCGAAAGTTAAGGTCCCCTGTGAACAGTCCAGAGTATTGAAGATTCCTTCTGTTAAACTTGAGTAGATCAGAATATAGCTTTGTGTCTCTTGCCTACTGCCAAATGTGCCTGGGCAATATTTCAGACATTTTGTCTTTGACATTTATGTAAGAACATAGTAAAATGCATCCATCCATTACTGTTTCATGTGTTCATAAAAGACATCAGTCAAAATGTGTTCATTCTTTCATTGAAGGTAGTGTGTGTGTGCGTGTGCATGCATGCACACACTGTGAGTGTCTATATAGGCATCCACATACATGTACATGTGGTTATGCGTGTTTGTGTGTTTTGTTACTGACAATATACACGCTTCAAAGAACGTCTCTTGACAAGTACATAAAATAAATAGCACATGAATGCACTGTTCTGTTCATATGTTGTTGTCTCCAATCCTTACAGAATCTCTCTGCTTTTATTTTATTATTCTTACATTATGCCCATGATCAAAAGGAAATTCAATTTCTATACAACTATAGTGGAGCGTTATATTAAACAAACCCACACATATTTTTGCTCCTAATATAACTATTATATGATTAATAAATTGGATTACTGTAACAAAGGGTCAACTGTTTCCTTTATAACCAAACAACATGTCATCGGGTTAACTTTAGTTTAATCGCAAATTTAAGATAAACTCAGTTCTTTTCATGATCCCTCAGGCTCAGTGAGGAATCAGTGGTCAAACCTCTTTAGGGGACTGACTACCAGTGTTGTGATCAGAATGTAGGGTTTTCTCCTTTCCCTGGGTCTGGGCCTGGCTACATCTGTATTTTCATGTGCTGTAATCATGGTTTCTGTCTTTGCTTTATTGTTTGTGTTTTATCATTGGCTGTCCCCATTTTTTCTTTATCCTTGTATGCTGCTGCCTGTTGGTACAAGCAGTCACACTTTTTGCTTGTTGAATGTTGGCCATTGAGAGGTGTCCGAAGTGCACTGACTGAGATGTTGGATGTGCAGATCCATATCTTTCATTTGATTTGTTGATGCTATAATTTGTTTTGTTTTAACTTTAAGTACTGATAAAATGTATGTTTTAGTGACTTCTTGTAATCATTTAGTTTGATGGCTCTTGCTTTGGGTAGTATTTTCATACCTGACTGAGCAGGTGTTTGCATATTTTTCTTTTGAGTCTTGATTTGTTTCGCCATGGGTGACAATTGCCAGAACATTCAGCCATTGAGCTCATTTCTTCCCCCCCCCGACACCCCCCCCCTCCCAACCTTCACTTAATCTTTCCTTTTCTTCTTTTCCACCATTATTTCCTTCTTTTTTGTCTTTTGCCATACCAGTTGACTGGGTGTAAAACACCAACTTACTTACTTTTTTGTCTTTTGCTTCTTCAGCTGTTTGCTTGCCTGATTACCTCAAGTTCACTAAATTAGTAAATATCATTCATACAGGTTCATAACCAAACTAAATTTTACTTCTTGTATCCTGTTGTACTAATTTCTTGTTCTCAAAAATATTGCTTAAAAATTATTAACACAGTCCAGTTTCCAAAAGTTCATGAGAGTCACCTGTGTTCAGGATGATGGTGAATGACTGGAGGTTGTTGAGCTTGACAGACTGAAGGCAATCCACTGAAAAGTGCAGAACCCAGTGACAGAGTGATAGAGGGACAGACAAATGTTGAAATTTTTCAATGAGTTTCTATGGTAATACTGTATTGAAGGTGCTGCTGAAGTCTAGAAAGAGGATGCAAGTGTAGCGATTGGAAGAGTCAAGATGCCGGAGGTTGAAGAACTGGGCCTGTGCAACTGCATCGTCCACAGATCAGTTTTCGTGATAAGCAAACTGTAGAGGGCCGAGCAGGTCACTGGTGAAGGACTTGAGCTGCTTCAGGACCAGCCGCTCCAACACCTTCATCACCACCAAGGTCAGGGCCATTGGCACTGGTCTGGAGTCATTCAGAGTGGCGATCTTTGTTTCTTTGGTACAAGAATAATGGTGGAGACCTTGAAACAGCAGGGTACCTGACTGAGCTGGAGGGAAGAATTGAAGGTGGTGGTGAAGACAGGGGCCAGTTGGTCTGTGCAATGCTTCAGGATGGAGGACACCACTCTGTCAGGACCAGCAGCCTTACAGCTATTCTGCTTCCCAAAGAGCTACCTTACTCCGTGCTCCTCCACAATGAAGGGTGGTGGAAGGGTGACGGCGCTGTATGGGGAAGCTGTGATGGTCAAATCAGTTAACAATAGCACCATGGCAAACACCCAGTTTCTAGTTCTCTTTGTGACAATCAGTGTTTTTTCTGTGGCATCCATCAGTCATGAGTGGCCATGGATCTGCACCTTGAAAAGTCTCTCCAGGGTGCAGGCCTGGGCAAGGGTGATATGGAAGACAAGCTGTTGTCCATGCAGCAGGTCCCCCCCCCCCCACCCCACCCCCATCACTGATGCAGTCCAAGGGAAGGGCAAGAGCCCATACAGCTTGGCACCAGTGCTGTCACAGGAGTTGCCAGAATGATGCTGACGTCAGTGACGAACTGCCTTATGGTGGGTTCACACGATCGCAGAAGTTTGCAACTTTCCAAAAGTTGCTTATCTTTGCAACTTTTTGAAATAACAAATGGACAACAAAAAGATGAGTTGAATCAAACGTAAAAATGTCCCCCCAACTTGGGGTTTATACCCGTTGGGGTATTTTAAAAAGAGAAAAAAAAATCAGGGAATTTTTTGTATGCGGGGGGTGGTGCTTTTTGCTGCTTTTTATGCATTTTCCCCACTCGATAGCCTTTTTGGGGTCCTTTTTTTAGATTCAAACCAATCAGACAACCCGGGGCACACAGTCCAAATAAAATATTAGATGAAGTTATCAAAATGGGCAAAGGAAAAAAGGGCAAAATAGCTGAAACAGACATGCTGACCGTCAAAAATTTACAAAAAAATTTTACAGAATCTTACCCCAGGAGAATGTTCGCTTCTGTGGTTTTAAAATTTTGCCAACGAAACTAGATGGTACACAAATCAAGAAATTTGTACAGTAGATAACAGTCAACTTTTCAATGTGTTTTTATTAGAAAGGGCATGGTGATGTCAGGAATAAATGCCGTCAGAAGGTATCAACATTGTTGCACTGTTTGTGGAGAAAAGACACCTGATGGTATGCCAAGATTAATGAATAATTGATTAACAAAGCAAGCAAGGCAAGCCATGTTGCCTGGTGCGGCAACACCTCTCCCCCCCCACAGTGGCATACTATCCCTTCTTTCGTGTGTGTAAATTTTGCAACATAATACACTGAAATAAGACAATTGTGCAATACACGGAAAAGAAGTTTTAGCTCATATTATAAATGAAAAAAAGTATTAACAGAAATTACAAGATGATGTAATAAACACTATCCGAAATGGCATCAACCTACATGTTCATTTACATTGTCCCTTCCTGTTGAACATGAAGTTACCTGTCAGCTCATCTAATGGTCTTCATACCCACAGGCATACACGGAAATAAATCTACCTGTTCATCTTGATACTTCGCTTCTCGCTAGCCATGATCAAAGATCTACTTGTCCTCTCAGCTAGGAGTCTGCATGTCCACAGATGTGCCCGTTTAACATACCTACCCGTTCATTTTGATGCTGTACACATCTACATATCTATCCAAAAATAAATCTGTTTACTTTAATGCTTTCCTATTAGGGTACCCCTACCACAAAGACCTGCTTCTTTTACTATTCCTTTTTCATGCCCATAGATGCACCCATTCATGGCCTGCCTGTTCATTTTCATGCTTGTTCATTTTCATGCTTCTATTCAGATTAGGGTAAACCCACCCATCAACGTTTCCCCATTTTTACACCAAGATATAATGTTGCCTGCTTTATTTTTAAATTTTTTTAAAAACTTCTCCAAATTATTCTACCACCAACGCACTGGTTATACCTGTTTTTCTTCATGCTTTCTTTGCCTAACCACAAAGACCTACCTGTCACCCCCCAACTACTTGTGTACATGCCCTAAAGTACCCGCTCAGGGCCCTACCTTTTTTTTATACCCTTATTCCCAAATTTAAAGTTAAGATCTACCCCAACGTTTTACATGTCCAATATGTACCTTTTTCGTTGGGATACCTTTTTAGTTTTTTTTATTTTTTTTTGGTATAACCCCGAATGACCTTTTAACTCATCTACTGGGTAGCTTTTACACACATATCCAACCCCAAAAAAAATTTACCTGTTTACCTTCATGCTTCCCCCTTTCCCTCTAACCACAAAGACCCACCTGCCCCACAACTACCTTTTGTACCTGCCCATAGATGACCCGTTTATGACCTTACGTTTCATTTTTTTTAGACTTTTATCTCCCGATAACCGCTGAATTTTACCCCAAAAAGCTTTAATGTTCCCATGTCCACAGATTAAATGTTCATCACTATTTCCTGTTCAGTTTATTTGTTCCCCTTTTGGCATAACATCCCAATTACCTTTTCTATACTGGGGTACCCACACACAATCCACCCAAAAATAAATTTACCTGTTTACCCTCATGCTTTTCTTTTGGGCTAACCAAAAAAGACCTACCTTCCCCCACAACTACCTTTTGTACCTGCCCATAGATGACCCGTTCATGACCCTACCTGTTCATTTTCATACAGTCTTTCTGATAACCGAAGATCTACCCGTCAACGTTTCTACTGTTCTTCATGTCCGAGATGTACCTGTTCATCACCATAACTGCGCAGTTTATTTCTTCTTTTTTTTTGGGATAACATGCACAATGACCTTTCAACTCGTCTGCTGGGGTACCTACACACAGATCCACCCAAAATTCAATGTACCTGTTTACCTTCATGCTTCCCTTCCATCTAACCACAAAGACCTACCTGTCTCCACAACTACCTGTGTACCTGCCCATAGGTGTACCCGTTCATAACCCTACGTGTTCATTTTCATACAGTCTTTCTGATAACTGTTAAGTTCTAAAACAATTTTTACTGTTCTACAATCCACAGATGTACCTGTTCATCACTGTACCTGTTCAGTTTATTTTTTTTTTTCGGGATAACCTGCACAATGACCTTTCAACTCATCTACTGGGGGCCCACCCACAGATCCACCCGAAAATAAATTTACCTTTTTTACCCTCATGTTTTTCCCTTTCCTAAAACAAAGCCCACCTGTCACCACAACTACTTGTGTACCTGCCCATATATGTACCCATTCATGACCCTACCTGTTCATTTTCATACAGTCTTTTTGATAACTGTTAAGATCTACCCATCATCATTTCTATTGCTCTACATGTCCACAGATGTACCTGTTCATCACTATACCTGTTCAGTTTATTTGTTCCTTTTCGGCATAACATCCATTTACCTTTCAACTGGTATACTGTGGTAGCTACACACATATCCACCTGAAAATAAATTTACCTGTTTACCCTCATGCTTTTCTTTGGTCTAACCACAAAGACCTACCTGTCTCCACAACTGCTTGTGTACCTGTCCATAGATGTACCCGTTCATGACCCTACCTGTTCATTTTCATAAGGGTCTTTCTGATAAAATCTACCCGTCAACGTTTCTACTGTTCTACATGTCCACAGATGTACCTGTTCATCACTATAACTGTGCAGTTTATTTCTTCTTTTTCGGCATAACATGCACAATGACCTTTCAACTCGTCTAGGGGGGTACCTACACACAGATCCACCCGAAATTAAATTTACCTGTTTACTTTCTTGCTTCTCTTCCATCTAACCACAAATACCTACCTGTCTCCACAACTACTTGTGTACCTGCCCATAGATGTACCCGTTCATAACCCTACGTGTTCATTTTCATACAGTCTTTCTGAAAACCGTTAAGATCTACACGTCAACGTTTCTGCTGTTCTACATATCCACAGATGTACCTGTTTATCATTATACCTGTTCAGTTTATTTCTTCTTTTTCGGCATAACCTGCACAATGACCTTTCAACTCATCTACTGGGTACCTACCCCAGATCCACCAAAAAAAAAATTTACCTGTTTACCCTCATGCTTCTCCCTTTCCTAAAACAAAGACCCACCTGTCACCACAACTACTTGTGTACCTGCCCATATATGTACCCGTTCATGACCCTACCTGTTCATTTTCATACAGTCTTTTTGATAACTGTTAAGATCTACCCCATCATTTCTATTGCCTACATGTTCCCAGATGTACCTGTTCAAACATAACTGTGCAGTTTATTTTTTCTTTTTTGGCATAACCTGGGAATGACCTTTTAGCTCATCTACTGGGGGACCTACACACAGATCCACCCGAAATTAAATTTACCTTTTTACCCTTTATGCTTCTCTTTCCCTCTAACCCAAAGACCTACCTGTCACCACAACTACTTGTGTACATTCCCAGATGTGCCCGCCAGGACCCAAGCTTTATTTTCATACTTTCATTCCGGGGTTAACCGTTTAAAAACTACCCGTCCAAAGTTTTTGCTGTTCTACATGTCCACAGACATACCTGTTCATCAATATACCTGTTTGGTTTATTTCATTTGTCTGATATCCTATGAATGACCTTTTAACTCATCTTTCTGGGGTACCTAACCCCCAGATCCAAAAAATAAATTTACCTTTTTTACCCTCATGCTTCTCATTCGTCTAACCACAGAGACCTACCTTCATCACAAAATGCTTGTGTAAACCCCCCATAATGTACCCTTCATGACCCTACCTGTTCATTTTCATACTTTAATTTTGATTAACCCTAAGATTTAACCCCTCATCGTTTCTACTGCGCTGCAACATCCTGTTTACCTGTTTATCTTCATGCTTCTCTTTCGTCTAAACACAAAGACCTACCTGTCGCCACAACTACTTGTGTACCTACATGACCCTACCTGTTCATTTTCATACTTAAAATCACATTAACTGCTAAGATCTACCCGTCATCGTTTCTACTGCACTGCATGTCCACATTTGTACCCGTTTTATCAGTATACCTGTTCAGTTTATTTCTTCTTTTTCGGGATAACCGCACGACCTTTCAACTCATTTCTGGGGTACCCACACACAGATCTACCCTAAGTAAATTTACCTGTTTGTCTTCATGCTTCTCTTTCGTCTAACCACAAAGACCTACCTGTCACCACAACTATTTCTTACCTGCCCAAGATGTACCCGCCCCCCAATTTTAATTTTTTTCCAATTAACCGCAAAGATCTACCCGTCAACATTTCTGCTGCTCTACCTGTCCACAGGTGTACCTGTTCATCACTATACCTGTTCAGTTTATTTGTTCCTTTTTGGCATAACATCCACAATTACATTTAAACTCATCTGCTGGGGTACGTACACACAGATCTACCCGAAAATAAAGCTATTGGACTACCTACCTACAAACCCCTATGATTGGCAATCATAGGGGTTTGTAGGTAGGTAGTCCAATAGCTTTGTGGTTTCCTATCCAATCATTTGGAAAGAATAATATTTTATTTGAATTGTTTCATTGACAAGAAAGGTAGATCAATTATCATTCATAAGTGTGGATAAGGTAGGTGATCTTACATAACCATGGTGGTAGAATAAAACACATTAATTACCAGTATGTAGATGTATAATAGTAGCCGGTAGAGCTGTGGTTAGGCGGGCAAGCCTCTGTGTCATCAGTGTTTACTACGTTCAATTTTGAATTAGATCTAGACATTTTCTTCTGTATGATTACAGACTTCACTAAAATGAATTTTAGTAGACTCGAAGTGCTGTCTTTACAATGAAAAATATTTATATTCTGCCAATGTAGGTGCAGGTACATTTACGATATTATTTCTGATGAAACTGTGACCAGCAATAAACTGAATCAACAAATCAAACAGGATGCATTTTAAAAAGACTATCACAAAAATGCGATCAACTGAATAATATTGGTAGTAGATTCGGTGTGCCAGTTCCAAGTTGCATAAGTTTGAAACTTTGAGTTCAAATGTAAAACTTTGCAACTTGTCGAAGATCTTTGCAACTCGGTCTGGTGGGATGAAACCGAACGGTAAATAATGGATGTGCAGTGAATGGATTAACTTTCCATCTTTCATCTGTTGTTATTATTTTATTTTTATGTGCTGCTGTTATTTAATGCCAGCCTGTTTCCTGACATATCAACGACGAAATTTGAGGCAGAAATTTCCGACATTGATTGAAAAATTTCAAGTCTTTCACGACTATGCAACACGGAAAGGTATGGTCAAACAGCACATAAATCAATCAATCCAGTACATGAAACTGATAGAAAATCAATCTCTCTTTCATATGGTATGGTTTATTTTTACTTTGGTATTGTATATATTTACCAGTTTGACAATTCATGATGGTACCCTCTGTTGAGAACTTTGCAACTCCCCAAAATTGTCTGTTTGTCACAGAAGTTTGCAACACGGTCTGGTGTGGTCAGATTAAAGACAGAATAATCTGAATCAGATAGGAAACATATAGAAAAAAAAAATCATCTTTCTGGTGGTACCATTCGCTTAATTTTCAGTGCCCTAGTTATTTAGCAGTAATCCAGTTTCTGAAGCATAGTGACGACAAAAAGTTGCAGAAGTATGCAACTTTTGGAGTCTAGTTTGAAATTTCACGACCTTTTCATGCCGGTATGTGCAGTGTGTTTAAAATAAAAGCGAAGTTAACACACAAAAGATATGTACCTAATAGGAAATTTTCTCATCTTTTACATGGTACTATTCTCTTTACATTCCACCCCATAGTTATTAAGCGGTAGGCCCTGAAACAAGACACCATCCAAAAAGAGTTTGCAATTTTTTTATTTTGGATTTTGTCCAGAAGTTTGCAACAAAAATTTCCCTGTGGTCAAAGTAAACGTGACATAATTTTTATAATGTAAGGAACAGATAGAACAATCTTTCTTCTTTCACGTGGTACCACTTTTGAAATTTTCTGTGCTCTAGATTTTTAACAATAAGCAAGTTTCTGAAGTGGGGGAAAAAAATTGCAAAAAATTTAATTTTGGGGGCGAAATTTGAAATTTTAAGGCGCCGCCCCGCCAGTATGCATCAAGGGGCAGTGTGTTTAAAATAAAAAAAGGGGTTTAAAACACAAAGATATATAACTGATAGGAAATTTTTCTCTTTTACATGGTACTATTCTCTTTACATTCCACTCCATAGTTATTAAGCGGTAGGCCCTTAAACAACCCATCCCAAAAGTAGTTTGCAACTTTTCAATTTTGGATGTTTGTCGAGAAGTTTTCAACATGGTTTTGTGTGGTCAAAGTGAATGTGACATCATTTTCAGAATTTAAAGGGAAAAGATAGAACAATCTTTTTTTTTTTTTCCCCGTGGTACTACTCTTGAAAAATTTGTGCTCTAGATTTTTTACAATAAGCAAGTTTCTGACACAAGTAGCTTTAAAATTTTGCATAAGTATGCAACTTTTCAGCTTGATTCTCAATCTTTTTGACGCTGTCACAGAAGTTTGAAACACGTCATGGTGTTGTCAAACTAAACAAAATGTAATAACATGAGGGTACGGGATCGATAGAAAAATCTTTCATCTATTACATTGTGTGGTTGTTTTTAACATAGTGCTGTGGTTTTTTAATGGTAACATCGTTTCTGACCTAAGGGTAGGCGATGCATAGTAATACATTTTTGGGAAAAGTTGCAAACTTCTGCGATCATGTGAACCCACCATTAGGGCTCCAGCTCTGGACCGCTCCTTGGGATTACTTCTGAAGCCTTTTCCGAGATCAGGTATGGCCGCAAGGCATGGGAGGTTTGGAGTCAGGGTTTTCCTTCCTCTAGATGAGCTACCAACCAAGGTTAATGAGCCCCATCTGCCTGACAGTTTTGCAGTGTCCACCTGATTTTGTGACCATAAGAGCTACACTATATGCCATTGCGACACAAAGTTACATGTTGATAATAGTAAGCTTTGGACACAAGGAAAAAGAAGCATCCAAACACAGGCCTGTGACAGCCATAGCCATGCAGCCCAATCAGTGTTTAGAAGTCGTGAAAACACAACTATGAGTGGTGTCATTTTATGCCCAGCAGTCTATCACAGACAAGACCAGCATCTGTGGCAAAAATATCACAAAACTCAAAAGAATATCACATACATCATGAGGAAACCTTTTTCTGCTCTTGGTAAAAAGTGAAGCAATGTGGCTGAACCAGGAGGAGCTCAGATTTCAAACAAAAATGTTTTTCTGAAAACCACCAAGTGAAGCATGCAAATGATTTTTTTTTTTTTTTTTTTTTAAATGTGTTTTCAGGCCACCTTGTGTCTTTGGTTCAGTTTTCCTTTAGATGTCAGTGTGCTTCAATTCAGATAATTTTTCGGACACAGTGACTGCCATAGTGGATATATGCTTTGAAAACTACTTGTTTCTTTTCTAAAATACAGAAAATTGCTGAATTATTTTTGGATGTTTCTTCTTATTCACTTTCAGCCTCAAACGGGAGCTTAAGAAAATTGCATACACAAAGGTGAGTATAAAGTGCAAGTGTGTTTACATAAATACATGATGTACAACAAAGTGAGATGTTATCAGTCACTCCTTTAAGTTTACATATATGTATGAAGTTTTATATACACATGTATGAAAGGGATTTTGCAAGAAATATTTTGCTTGTATATTTTCTGTTGGTTGAATAAATGATAAATGTTAAATTATCCAGTGCACGGTACCATTGCTATAGCTTGTTACATGGAGTGACTTATATTACGGTAGACTTGTGGGAAGGTAGTTTGGAACAGGAAGTTCCATGCAGTGTGATGCAGCATGCTCAGATGATGTTCAGCTGTCTTATTGTTGTTTCTGCTAACCAGTGTCACCGAGACCTCTGGACCGTCGCTCAAGCCTATGTCTACTTTGAAAAACTTATTTTGAAGGTGAGTAAAAAGAAGCAGCTAAGAGTTCAACAACCTTCACCGCCCACCTCCCCACATACACAAACCAAAGTTAAAGGGGCATATCTCACTTGTCCATGTGTCTGGGTTTTGTCCACCTAGTGTTTTCTAAACTGCTCAACCCTTTGCAACTAATCTAGGTCTGGTGTTGCAGAATCATAAGCTGGAGCGTTATGCGGAAAGACTGGTTTGCTACCCGTAAGATTAAGGTCACAGTCAGGCCTTGTATAATCAAAATGTATCTCTTTCTGTTATACCTTTTGAACTGCTAATTCTTTTGCAACCAAACTTGGTTTGACATACATCATCATATATGAGATTAGAGTACTGTGTTCAATGAGAAGGTTCAAAACTTAATAAAAAATAAAAAATCTGAAACAGAATGACAGCTAGCATTCAAACAAGATCCAAACACACACACACACACAAAATTGTGTTTGGATCTTAATTAAAAATGTTTGTCAATGTTTTCTGTACCATTGATCTGTTGTCAATGTGGTATTACTAATAACCTTGGACAAAGTAAACAAAATGGATATATACTGACAGTATTTGTAACTCTTTGACTTACAGTTAACAGTATCATTTGGCACACAGTGGGGGATATTTTACCTGGCAAGGCAGCAAACCTTGTTTGTAACTTAAATAACAAAAGTGATTTCAGGCCTACATATCGTTGGAGTCAGATATTTTGTGGTCAACCAGAGGATAAAGTATCAGATGGCATGTTTTTATCAAGTGCTTCATTTAAAGTAAGCTCAAATGGTTGCTTATTACCAACTGTAGGAATGTTTTTTGACTTACAACAAAGAAAGTGTATATATATAATGATTGCTGTGGCTCAAACCGTAACATGTGAGTTTCTTGGATGCAATAAATGTGATTAGTGCATAATGGTTATGCTTCTTGAGCATTACCCATACATAACACATCAGAGACCTTTACCATGTTTGAAGGAAACAGACAGTTTAAATGTGTATAAATTCTTAGTAAGTGTTTCAACCAATCTAACTTATACTTCATATGGTTGTGAAATGTATGGACTGTATTGTGCACATGATAATGTTATTTTTCCCATTGGCAGGTACTCCAGGGAAATAACTGACATGTTCTTGAGGAAATGATTGACATCTTCTTGACTTGAATACAGACTTGGTGTGATATATTTCTTGGACACTGTTTAAGAGAAGTCTTTCAAGTTGGGTTCAGCACATTCATTAAAATGTTTAACCTTGACCTTACAGGTGTAGCACTGTAAAATCACATATTGTGTTTCTTGTTACATTTCTATCCAGTCCAGTTTAGATTTCGTATGGTTGTTAGAAACATGGACAAGATCATACACAAATGGCATTTGATGAGTTTTGCTGATATGTAAGGGACATAAATGTTGTTTATGGATTAAACAAAACATTAGACATTTGGCCTTTTGGGGGTATGTTTCAGAGCTTGTTAAACAAACAGAATCGCAAGCTGTGTGCAGGGGCTTGTGTCCTGCTAGCCTGCAAGCTCAACGACATCAAAGGGGCGGAGCTCACCAAGCTCATAGAGGTAGGTTTCTGCGTGTAGGCCTTTGTGGACTTGAATCTTTTCAAGATCTAAGAATGAATAATAGTAAATACATTCCTACAAGCTGGGCACAGTTACATGCACTGTACTTTAATACAAAATCAATGGCACACTGTGAAAGAAACAAGATCAACCAACAAGGGAGTTACAGTCAGCGCTCAAAATACATCACACAGACACAAGAACAAAGACTTCAGTCACCTACAGTAACTCTTCACCTGGCATATGAGTAAATACAAGACACATGAACACCTCCAGAGGTACAAACAAACAAAAAGAGTCTGTGTGTGTGTGTGTGCGTGGGTGAGTGCATTCATGTTGTATGCGTTGAATTTTGACAATATGTATTTGTAAAGAACGTGTAAGCGCTTAGGGCCTGTGCGGATTAGGCGCTATAAGTATTCATTATTATTATTAGGGGAGCAGGGATGGGGCCAAGTAATACTCAGTTGCATAACTAACAAACACCATTCACACCAGTCACCAGTGAACACAGAATGGACAGAAATGTCTTGAAATGAGAGAGCTTCAGTGATATAAGAATGTACTCTTTTATGGGCTGTTTCTCCAGATTGGAACACATAGCCATCACAAAGCAAAGAACAAAACACAGTCAAAAGAAACTTCCCCGAGAACGCACACACACGTACACATGCGCACACACACACACATACAGAGAGAGAGGCAACAGGATAGCTGGAAGAGGTGAGATTTAAAAGGTGTGAGTGTGTTGATGATCTAATTTGGAAAGGGAGACTGTTCTAAACAGAAGGTGCAGCAGGAAAAAAATATCTCTAACCAAGCGAGTGTGTGCACACAGAGGGAAGACAGACCATGGAAGTATCAGAAGAAGAGCATAGCTGGTGGGTTGGTTTGTAAACTGTCAGGAGTTCAGTCAAGTAGACAGGAGTCGTCAAGTTGAGGCAGTTGTGGAACAGTGAAGCGAGTTTGTACTATATTCATAAATCATTGGGCAGCCGGTGGAGAGAAACAAGATGAGGAGAGATATGGTCTGTTTTAGGAAGTCTCAGGACAAGGCAAGCAGCATTGTTTTGAACTCTTTATGGTTTGTTTAATAGATACTGAGGACAACCAGACAGGAGAGAATTGCAGTAGTCATGACGTGAAAGAACAAAAGCAGAAACAAGATATGACAAGGAAATATTTTTTTCCACGTTAGGGGAGTCATTTAAACTTAAAGCTTGCAGAGGAAAACATTTTGTTATGGGACCCAGACTGCAAGTTAAGGTGGAGTCTAGATAGACTGATCCATTCCTTGCCTGGTATGTCACACAAATGAAGTGCAAGAAGATGCCTCATCCCATCAGCATGTCAATTGATGAAAAGCAGCCAGGCAGTTGTGAGTTCTGGCTTAAGAAATTGCAAAATACACTTGCTGGAGGCAAACAGCATACCTTTTGCCAATTTTTCTGCTATTGCACATGTGTAGGAAGCATTGTTAGCATGAAGAATGCAGATCATATTCCAAATACTCCAATTTATATCCAGAAGTGGTGTTTGTTCACCCCCCCCCCCCCCCCACCCCCCCCCCCCAACTCAAAAGCTTTTCTTATGACTGGCAGGTATCAATCTTTTTCTGCGCTTTGTTGGTAAAAAGCAAATCAACACAGCTGTGCCCCAAGGAGCTAAAGCTCAAGGCAATAAAGCACTTGTGATACATGAATATTGACAAGACAACTGTATGAAACCTGCCTTCAGAAATACCTGCACATTTTCCAATTTTTCCAGCTAACTTGCCTTTTGGTTTGGTGTCCCTTTTAAGACATGATCTTTCACAAAGAGTCTATTTATCTCTTATAACAGTCTGAGTTATGACAAGTCTGCATCTGTACCGTTCAGCTGAAGTTTTGTTTTCTTGAAGGGGTTCCTTATTTCATTGACTTGAAAGTTCATAAAGTTAAAATACACACAGACAGTTGAAGTAACTAGCATATTCAGGGTTAACAACACAATATCAGAATTTGGAAGAAGGTAATAATAATAAGGTACATTTATAGTGCACTGAGTGATGCTGTGAGAGTTTACTGACATGTACAACAAAGACATTCAACAATACTATTTACAAATTACATACATAATGGTTTAAAGTAGAGAAAAAACAGTGGTCAAGTATGCATATCTTGATATACAGTGCAAACCAGTACACATAAATTGCATTGATCAGCACATGCACATGCAAAGGTAGTGGTGTGGCACTTCACTGCAGATGAAGTGATTCATTTTGTTGTGGGTATTCTGGGCGATGGAAAAAACATGTTTAGAGAGGAGAGGGATCCCATCTTAAATTGATGCCAACTACATCATTACCACATATCTTACATAATGAGGAAACAAGAGACCATACATTTGACTGCATTTTCCAGTTACAACTGAAAAAATTGCTCCTAAACTTTTCAGATTATTTGATCTGAAATTGTTCCCAGTCGTTTGGCATCATTATTAACCACTCCCTTTCTCTTTATCATTGCAGAGAACACAAGCGAACATTTCAAATTATCAATAGTTGATGATTAAAGTACAATTTTTTCTTTATTTCCTCAGAATACAGGTAAAATTGTAAACAAAAAGGTCCAAAAAAAATACTCTGTTGTTTTCATGTCCAAATCGTCACAACCAACCTTTTATCACACCTGATTTTCAATAGGGCAGCTGGGAAAATGTCATGTTCACTTAACAGGTTTGGTCTCAGTTATCTTTTCTGTCATTTTTCTGGAAGTAATTATTTGTTCTTTCATTAAATTCAGAAATTTTAGTTAAATTTCTGAGTTGAAATTTTGAGTGCATTGTCCCATTTAAAAAAAAAATTACAACCTTTTGTCACTGGCTCATATTTTAAATGTGTTTAAATTCGTCATCAATTTGCAGAAAAGTTTCTGTTGCTCAAGAATTTTGTGCAATGTTTTTAAAAGGATAACTACTTTGAGTGCAAGTCATTGAGCATTTTCTCTGTATGTTTGGTTTTGCTGAAAGTAATAAACAAAACAGGGTTGTTCCTTGCACCTTTTATTCTTTGAGATTTCTTTCCACAAAACACTTGCCCTGATATAACTGTACTGGTTGACTGGGCATAAAACCCCAAGTTACTTACTCCACAAAACATGGATGTTGCTTGCACCTATTATCCTTTGAGATTTATTCCACAAAACATGGATGTTCCTTGCACCTTTTATTCTTTGGGATTTTTTCCACAAAACATGGATGTTCCTTGCACCCTTTATCCTTTTGGATTTTTTTCCAAAAAAGTTTTTGTCTGTCCACAGGGTTTGGGCTGCCATGACAGACTAATAATTGCTGATCATGCTTGTTTGTGCATACTTTTTGTATTCTTAGTAAACTACACCTGGTGTGACTGTTTCAGACAATAGAGGACACATTTAAATTAAGCCGTAAGGACCTGCTGAACTTTGAACTGGAGTGTCTGGTGGCTTTGGAGTTTTGTCTGCATGTTCCAGACAGGGAAGTGTTTCCACACTACCAGCGTTTGCTCTACAACTCATGACCACCAGCAACTGCTCAGTCAGACCAAGTTGAGCAGCAACAGAAAGTGTGTGTGCACATGTGTGTTGGATTGTATTTCCTTCACAACTTTCACAAAACATTTTTGCCTGTGCATTCAGTTGTTGTAAACTTCTTATAGACAAAGACTGTTGTATAAATTTAGAACTTGGGGATGACATACCTTGCAAAAATGTGATCAACTGACTATGAGGAGTTACTGGGAAATGGAAGAAGCATGCTTGTGGAAATATAAGACTGAGAGCATATGTTGTGTATTTTTGTTGTTGTTGTTGTTGTTGTTGTGAAATGCTACTTTTTGTTTGACATTGTAATTCTCATTTTCAGTCATTCAAACTATTTACAGTATATCACTAGAAATAAGAAACAATTTTATAAAATGGGGAAAGATGTAAATACAGTATTAAGAAAATGTAGAACAACCTCTGTTGTCTGCTTTGTGTGCCAATCTCTTTACACAGTTGATATTTTACTCCCACTTTGATTTGTGTACCATGTCTATTTTATGTTTTATGCTAATTTTAATGTTACAGTTTACAAATCATGAACATTGTTTGATTTTCTTATTTAAAGTTTCAAAGGGAGCTTCCATGCTTGTATATATTCTTAGTCCACGATCCACTGCAGTTATCCCAGGAACTTTTTTTTAATTGCTCTACTAGCACAGTTTGTGATTTGTTTACACAAGCCTTTTTCAAGGTCAACTGCAGTCAGTATAGTTATGTTCGTGTATATGTGAATGTATTTGGTGTACATCATTTGAATGCATTTGGCATACATTGCACATGAAAAGTGTAATCTTGTCCATGGATCAATATTCATCCCGCATTAGCAAGAACAAATTAGACACACATTTTTATGGACAGTTTTTGTGTGTGTTTTTTAACTTTGCTTCATCTGACTTTGACATGTATTTTCAGTTATGAGCAGATATCTTGACATAAATCAAAGGTATGAGAGACTAAAAAGGCAAATTTCCAGTGTGTGTGACAGGTAAAAGGAAACAACAAGAGACTTTAAAATATGATTTAAATCAAATTATTTTGTCAAGAAAAAAACATCAACTGCCTTCTGTTTGATTGATGCCCTCATTTTGCTGTAAAAGACTTGCCATCAACCAAAAGCAAGAAGAGTGCCATTTTTTGCATGGTTGATGGTATGTCGGTGAAGACTAAAAATTGCAATGTTCCATGCCTACACCATGTTCTCATTCTCTTTGAGATTCTGTCATGTCTGCTTCAGAACTGTTATTCATAACATCTCTTTTCAATAACAATTAGGTGTGTAATTTGCTGCCTTCTCTTTATCATTTCACTCAAAGGTGTTTTTCAGCATTAACATTTGGACATTCAGCATCCACCTGAATATTTGGTGATAATAATCATGCCATACAAGTTTGTGACTGCTTTTAGTAACAGTGATATATTAATTCTATGGTATCTCACATAATTTCATGGATTCAGGAAATGAAAGAAGGGTTTCTTTACTTCTCCATTTTCATGATTGTTGTAACATTTCAAAGCTTCAAGCTTCACAACAATGCATGTTGTCTTGTCCAAGAGATTTTCTGATGTCACTAGAAACTCAGAATTATCTGCTAAACATGTGCATGTGTCAAGATGTCAGCACCCAGGCAATAGTAAGATTGATTGTCTTACAAAGGGGAAGGCAGAGAGATCTGTAACAAACATGTCCTGAGTGTTTGATAAATTTGGAAGGTTTCTAGGCCCATTTGTCATTAAACATGCTCTTTCCTTTAATGTCAAGCAAATATACTAATTGATTGTGATTCCAGTGACTTTGCTGAAGTCAAACAGACCTGGTTGTGTACTCTTAGAAAAAATCCATGTTTCAACCACCACAGACAGCCAGATACTGTTTGTTGTATTTCCTTGCACTGCACTTTCATCACTTTGCCCCTTTCCTCTTCTTTGCTTCTCAGTGTAGTGTACACACACACCACAGCCACCCACCCACTTGAACCACCACCCCTCCCACCACCCCACCCCCCCACACCTCCACACACACACACACCACACACACACACTCCATGCATACACACACACGCATGCACACTCCACACACAGGCACACACTCAGTCATATAATTATCTTCTGAACTCAATACAAGGGAGTTAACTGGCACTCAAAAGACTTCACACAAGCACAACAACAAAGACCTGAGTCACTTATGGTAACTCACCTTGCATGCATGTAAATACAAGGTACATAAACTCCATGATCCACCAGAGGTATATCCTCATTTATCTTGTGAACTGCAGAACCCTTTGCAAGTAGATATGGTACAAGATTATGAACTGGATTATCTTGCCCAAAGTTTATATTTCTGTCATCAAGTTCAACAGTGGGGATTCAGATTGTAAAAAGCTGTTTTCCATGTATTTTTTAAACTGCTGAAACATTTACATGCAAAGCTGGTTTAATGGTGCAACATCATGAACCAGACTCATGCAAAATGTTTTACATGCGTAAAACAAGGTCACACTAATAGTTTAAATTCTCTGTGCTTGACCATCCTATACCTGCTGAATTGTTTAACTCTTTCTTACCTTTTTTGTATCATCACTAAACAAAGTATAGCACTGAAAGACTGACTTGCTATCCTCAAGGTCAATGGATGCAGTGGCTGAATCTTCAAAACTGACTCGTGGATTGAAGACAGAGTGCTGTGCTAGCACTCTCAAGACTGAAAGGGTTCAGTGAGGTCTTTCAAAATTTGCCTGATGTACACATCTATTAAGATGTACACTTTCATAGCAACTTTTTATCTTGACCCTTTCAAGGACATAATGGTGGTAGAAAGATGAAACTCAAAGTCATATTTTTAGCCATCTGTGTTTAAACTTTAGACGATTTTTACAGACATGGATGGACATGGCCTAATGCTTCATGTAACTTTAACACATATATGTAAGGGAAATGGTTAACACAATTCCTACCTTGGAATATCACATTGTAAATGTTGCTGAACTTTGAAATACTGCATATTATAGGATGTTGAGCTTTGTTCATATTGGTTTTGATGATCTTGACCCATTTTCAGTGGCACAAGAGTTTAAAAAGCAGACTTTTGTTTTTGTTTTTTCCTATTTTGAATGCTTTCGCATTTCACTTTGTTCCAGTTTCTTTTTTATAGTTTATATCTGAATGGTCTTGTATGGTGAATATTTTTGGTATTTGATTTTTCCTCTTTTTTCTTTTTTTTCTTTCTTTTTTTCTCATGTGCAAAATCTTGAACTACATTTTGACAATTTGTTAAGAAAAATATGAATATGTTTTGTTTTTCCTGTTACATTGCTGGGATCAAACAAATGTAATTATTATGATATGCTTAATTTACTGTTAGGCAGTGCAAAATAAATACTTCTAGTCATTACTACATATTTATGTATTTATTAAGAAAATAATTGCAAGATGTGGTTTGAGAAGTATCTTCATTTTTCATATATTTTGTTCATGCTTTTAGCAGTATTTGTTGTATAAACTCTGTAAAATTCCAGAAAATTAGTTTTGAAATGATTTGACTGTGTCAGCTGGCCAAGTGTTTTATATTTTAATTTTGTGATATTCAAGGATATCATTAATGTCAAACTTTGCATAGTAGTGCTTTCTGAGCTTTACCCATTTATATCATTTTCAGTGACCTTGCATGATTAAAGGTCACAGTGATATCAAACAGTTAAAATTAGGAGTTGTACTTCTTCAAAAGTTTGTTTGTAATCAAGTTCAAACTTTGCACAATTGTTAGGATCACAGAGCATGTTGCGCATATATGCTGCTTATGACTTTGGCATGTATTCAAGGAAATGACTTATGTGTTCCCAGACTTTACAAAAACATAACATACTGTTTTTCTGGGGTACTAAATTTTCTAATAAAGCAACTGGTTGGAGCAATGTCTTTAAACCCTTGAATATTTATTAAACGTTCTTTTGAGTTCTACCTGATCATTTCTGTTTGACAACTGGCCCATTGTTCACAGTAATGCTAACAGGGCTTTGGAAAGGAAGACCTGCCCATCACTTTTTTCTGTTGAATTCGTGGACTGGAATGCGTTGACAATTATGACTTTGGTGGTTTATCAGCAAAGATTTACAAAGAAGGAATTGCTAGCAAGATTGGTGTAATGACCAAGGCCATGAATGAACAGGCTGTAGGAGAGTTTGAAGATGATTCTGGCATGGATTTTAGTTGGCAAAATGCAAATTATAATAGTGACAGAACTATTTCTTTGTTCTGTCATCAGACTATCCACTAATGCCACTGCTTGTGTTTGGTGTTTGTACCTTGGCTGTTTACATCACTTAATGGTCTATTTTTTCTGAGTGTATTTTTAAAACCAGCATACCAAATTAACAGAAAATGATTCCTACACATTCACACAATTTTTGTTTTATTTTATTAATTTTAATTTTAAATGAATACCAGTGATATCTGCCCCAGTGACCCATGTTTATGGAAAGTCATGGGATTTGTACAGTCTATCTGCTTGTTGATATCCTGTGTTCAAGTTGGACTGTGGCACCATTCTTCTCAACCACAACCAACAAACTTGACTGAATAAAGGTGTGCCAATTACACTAGACATTTTGATTCATAAAAGATGGGGTTTTATGGTTGTTTTGCCTCCATATCTTACTACCAGCAAGTTCAGTGCATTTTGTATGATTAAAAGAGAAGACCAGGACTGCTGTCTCTGTTAAAATATTTCAGGGGAGACAGTTAGTGATGTTTTCCCATTCTGAATGCTAGGTGTCCAAATATTTTCTTTTTTTCCCCTCAGGAAGGCCATGCTTTTGCAGTATCTGGTCTCACCAACAATATAGAGACCAACTGTTCTTCATGCTGAACTATAAAGTGCCTGTGTCATTGGTCTGTACTTTGGAACAAATCCTTTAAACACATTGTTATGTTTTTGCATTTAGAAACAAAAACTTCAGGTACTTTATGAGCAAAATCAGTCAAACTTTGCTTGAAAATACCTCAGTTGGAGTTCACTTATTCATGCCATTTTTCCGACTGGCCCATTTCAATGTCACAGGGAGTCCACAGTTACAATAGATGGTTGCATTTCTAGTTGTCTTAGACGTGGCTGTTCTTGTTACATAATAATAATCAAATGTTTCTAATGCATCAACCACTAATATAAAAGTGGAGCTGGGTGTGCTGTACAAAATTCAGATATAAATAACATCCATGTTGAAACATCTCAAGCAGAAAACAACAATGATTACAGGCAGTTCAAATCACAAGAAACCAAAAGGCAAGACCAACATTATACCCACATGCATGCACACACACACGCACACAGCACATCAGTCAACTGCAATACTTTAAGATCTAATTTCATTATAAATAAAGTGAAAGTGGGAGGTAGGAATAAGTTGATCAACTCGTATGCAATGTGCCAAGAACCTTGTAACACAAGCCATAAACTTGTAAAGCTGGTCAACATTTTATGTTCTTTGGTGAACTTGAAGCCAGGCAGTTATTTTAGATCGGCGGTAATTAACTCCATCAAAATAGTGTAAAATAGTCTTCTCTGCTTGATTTGTTAGTTCATGTAAACTTCATGTAAACAAACAATGCCTTTTGGTTTAAGAATACAAGCCAAAGATTGTGCAATACATGTAGGAGTCTTTCGTTTATGAGAGAGATGCTGTAAGACTCCTCTGTGCTTCTTGTATTTGCAGATTGTTCTTTTTCTAAATTGATTGATTGTGCCATTGTTTTGTTTACTCGCCTATTGTGCCACTGCTTCCGTTTACACCCCTTGAAGGCCCCCAAGGGGAGGCTGGCATGTCTGATGTCTTACACCTGTCTGGAATTTATGGGCTGTCCTTTGATTCCCATTCCTATCTTTTCTCTTACTTTACTACCTAATCCTGTTGCTCTTTCTGTCTTTTCAAGTTTCTGCTAAATCCATTCTCCTCTTCCCCGAAGGTAGGTCAGGGATGTCTGATGTTACCCTCCTGTCTGGAATCTCAGGGCTGTCATTTGATTCCCCTTTCCTATCTCCACTCTTGTTTTTTCTGCCTAGTACTCTTGCACTTTCTGTCTTGTCATTTTTCTGCTAATGCCTAATGGCCCATTCTCCTGACTTTTTTCCAGAAAACTCTCAAATATTTTTCATTAAGGGTTAGGCTTTTTGTATGGCTCTTGTTGAGCAGCTAGGAGATGATAGTTGGTAGGTGGTATGTGCAGCGTGCTGCCATATGGCACTGGTATTTGCCATTATGCATTTATATAACATTTTTTTATTTTATATTGTATCTGTCCATTCCTTTTTTTTCTTTTTTTCTTTAACCTGGTATCAATGAATTAGACGGAATGGTCAACAGTACCAGCATGTCGTAGCCTTATGTGCTCTTTTAACAGGGGTAATATTGAAGGGACTAACTCTTTGAAAATTTGTGTCTGATGTTTGTGTATGTATGTTTTATGTTTGCGAAGTGATTGGTTTTGTAGATTGACTTGTAGGTTGATATATAAGACAATAAGTGAGAAGAGTTTAGAAATGTGTATTTGCTTATGACATGAGTTTGACTGTCCTGAGGTGATGTTTGTTTGCGAAGTGATTGGTTTTGTAGATTGACTTGTAGGTTGATATATATGTGAGAAGAGTTTAGAAATGTGTATTTGCTTATGACCTCAGTTTGACCTGAGGTGACCCTGTGTGGTTGACAGGACATTAAAATCTAATTACTACCATTCTCCTCTTTTCCAGAAAATTCTCCAATATTTTTCATTAAGAGATAGGCTTTTTTGTATGACCCTTGTTTTTTTGAAGCTGCAAGGAGACGATGATTGACTGCATGATGACATGTGCAGCATGCTGTGAAATGGCACTGGCATTAAATTATGTGATTTTATGTGTTTTAATTTTTTATGCTATTTGTGAGTTTTTTGTTTGTTTTTGTTTTAAACCTCACATTTAAATTTTAGAAGGATTGACAATACTAGCATCTCTTAGCTTTTCATGCTGTTGTACACAAGGGCAGTATCAAAGGGAGTACCATTTTGGAATGTGTGTGTAACTGTTATTGATGAGTATATGTTCTACCTGTGTAAAAAGTTGAATGAACTGTGAATGAGGATCGTTTTCGTAGATTTATGACTTGTTTTGTCATGATATAACTAAAATGGTCGATGGGTGCAAAAAAAGTCAATTATCTCTATATAAATGTATCTTTGTTTAGTCTCTGTGGATTTTTCATGATAATAATAAATATTTTAAGCGCATTATCGCTAAATGAGCCCTAACTGAAGTTGGACAGGAAACTAGTTGAAGTACGGTGCCAGTGGGAGCTACTTGATGTGCAAGTGGTGCCCTGCTGCTTACATTATAATAATAATAATATTGTACATTTTTATGTGCTCATCAATACCCTGAGCACATTTTTACCTGACATGATACATATTAACCAAAACACAACATTCTGTACACGTTAACTGACAGAAGTAGGTTTCTCCTTCTGTAGTCATATCAGTGGGACTAGAACTGTCTGTAAGTGTAGGTGAGTGGACCTTTACTGTTGCTGTCCCAATGCATTTTTACCTAAATCATTCCTATTGTGGTTTACATGGTCTTGTTAGCAAGTAGTAGTAGTAATTTGATTTGAATGTCCTGTCAACCACACAGGGTCACCTCAGGACAGTCAAACTCAAGTCATAAGCAAATACACATTTCTAAACTCTTCTCACATATATATCAACTCTTCTCACATATATATCAACCCTCTGTCAAGTCAGTCTACAAAACCAATCACTTCGCAAACATAAAACATACATACACAAACATCAGACACAAATTTTCGAAGAGTTAATCCCTTCAATATTACTCCTGTTAAAAGAGCACATAAGGTTAGCAAAGAATGATTATATCTAAGTAGATTTGAGAGCAAGTTACCCACATTTGTTTTCTATTGAACAGATGACACCATCAGGATGTGAACTGTGTGACATTGAATTTGCATGTAATCATCAGTGGCTAGCTGTGGAGTTGTTGTTGTTTTTGTTTTTTTGGGGGGGGGATTTGTGATTTTTTGGGCATGATAAAGGTGTAATCTCAAATATTGTATTATGGTAGTACTTACTAAACCTTTCCATTCAGATAATTTTCAGTGATCTTGACTGTATTTCTTTTCACACAGGCAGAAAAGATACATTTCTCAGAAAACTCTTATCCAGTCAGATTTATTCATTGTTAAATGCATAGAGTAGATCACACATATAATGCTGTAATGAAGGGAAGCAACTGAATGTGGGACAGGTCTTTTATCCCCATGTGTAATAGCAACAGGGGGGGATGGGGGGGGGGTAATTCGTGTCTGATTTAAATTGTGTAATGCTGTTACAGTTATTGTTTTCGGAATCAACATTCCAAAATTCAGTTAGTCCCCTAGTACCGTAAGAGATTATTGCTTACATTGTTTTGAAAAAAAACAAGACACCATTTGGTCTACATGGTCGTACAGGGCCAATGCTGTTTATAGTGGCCTGACCATGATTCTAGCTGTTCAATGGTATGGGTTGTGTGGGACCCGCGGGAGAGCATGTATTCCTATTTCCAGCTTCATTTGTCCTGTTGTACCCATAACATACTAGCTTGGTATTGATGACTAATTGTTGAGCAACCATTTTAGGCTTACTACTGCACCAGAAGCTGTTGGTGTCTGAGCTGTTCAGTGGTTCTGTCTGATCAGCCACAGACTTTAAAGGTGTGGTCCACATTTGTAAAACATGAATTGTTCAACTGACTTCGTGGGATTCATACAGAATCTGCGTATTATTCTTTTTTGCACATGTCAGTAAAGCCTAATGTTTGTTACAGTAAAGATAATAAAAAGATGACTAAATGGAGTGATCTCCAGTTTTCCAGTTTTGGAATGAGCTGGTCAATCATTTACGGGTGCAGTGATGCTGTTGTTTAGCATTTTAAAATGACTGAGTGAGAAGTTGTGAATGAGTGAGAGGAAAGTTGTGAATGAGTGAGGAGAAGCAGAAGAACTTTGTTGTATCGCCAGCATGAAACCATGAACACAAGTGTGTGAAATTGACAAGGCAGCAGTAAAGTAGTCCCCTTGTTTACCAAGAATGTTAGTGTGCATGTACTTTTCGAGAAAAAATGCGGACCCCATAAAGCAACATTGCGCTGCAAAAGAAAGCTTGAAGGGCGCGCTATTCTTTTGCAAGCTTCATGACACAGATGCATTCATTCGATTTTCTAAAAGCCTGGCAAAAAGATTTTCAGTTTTTGTTATGAGTCATTTATTTTGAATTGAAGGTTCACTTACACATCTTGCGGCTCCACACTGACTCCCAAGCCCAGCAATGGGTCGCCGTGCCTTTGTGAACAGCTGGGCAACTCACTCGTTCAAAGTCCTGTAACAAAATGGGCAAGTGCTGAGGAATTTAGTGCCCAGTTTAATCCAGAAAGGGTATCTTTTGTTGGAACTTTTGCCGACTGGCTATGTTTAAAACTAACTATCGGTTATCTTAAATTCTGACCTATCTAGACTGCCACTCGGCCAGTTGTTTCCTCCTTTTGTTCCTGTTTTTTTCTCTTCAGTTTCTGCTTCTTCTTTTGGTTGTCGAATAGCAGCTCCTAAAGTACAAAGACCTAACCCGAGTTTTGTTTTTCCGAGTTGCTATTCCACTCCAGCAAAGAAGAGAATTACCAAGAAATAAATGCAAAGTCCACCTTTTACAATGTTAAAGTGTCCACCAGCTCAGCTGTTAAGGAACTGTATAAAGTAACCAATATTTATTAGGCAAGATTACATCCACCCCACCGCCTTCTGCCCACACGACTGATCAACTTTCACAAGTCTTTCCTGACTTCTTTGTCAATAAGGTTCACTAAATCCATGATTCCATTGACAGCCAGGTTGTTCATCCCCCTTCGCACAGTCTTAGGGAATGACAGTTCTCTGGTACACCCATGCGTGGATTTGAGAGGGTCACCAGTGAAACTGTTGAAGTTCATGAAACAAATGTCTCCTAAAACATGTGTTCTAGACCAGATTCCAGCATCCTTACTGTTTGAATGTTCTAACGAGATTGTTCCTCTGCTCAGTGCCATTGTAAACCAGTCCTTGTCGACCGACATTTTTCCTTCCTGTATGAAAGCAGCCATTGTCAAACCCCTTTTGAAAAAGACTCTCTTGACCCAAATGTGCTGTAAAAAAAATGGAGGCCTGTTTCAAATCTGTCCTTTCTGTACAAACATATTGAGAAAATTGTTCTTGACCAGCTTCTTTGTCATCTCAGTCAAAACAATCTTTGGCACTCCTTCCAGTCAGCTTATCGCCCAAAACACAGTACTGAAACAGCTATCCTTTGTGTTTTTAATGACCTCCTGACTGCTTCAGACTCTGGGTCTATCTCCATTCTGACTCTTCGACACTTCTGACTCGCCTCAAAAATGCTTTTGGTATCTGTGATCTTGCTTCATTGTTCTTTGATTCTTACCTGCAAGGTAGGACACTAATAATAACTGTAAATGAAGTAAAATCCTCTCCTTCGCTTCCTTCTTTTCATTTTGTATACTTGGCCTCTTTCTGATGTAATTAGTCACCACTCTGTCTCTCATCACATGTTTGCAGATGATACCGAACTGTACAAATCTGAATTCTCCTTCTGAAGCATTTGATGCTTGCTTTCCCTGAAAGACTTTACCTTTAAACTGAGATAACACAAGTAAGCAAAGATCAAAACACACAACAGGTTAAAGAACGCTGACTTGACAAAACATGCAGAAATTCAGTTTCAGAGTAAACCCCCTTTTCAAACAACAAACATAATGCACTTAATAGTCAAAGATCTAAGTGTTTTCTTACTGCACTTTGGAATGAAGTATTGTGCTGCTGCACACAGACAATTTTAACCATACTGATTTTTTTCAGCCTCATAGACAACTTCAAGGCCACCCATGAGGGGCACATTAATCAATTAAAGATTGGCAATGCATTCATTAGTGAAATTGTGACTAGCGTATTTTTCTTCTTTCTGAAGCTCTACTTTTTTTTAAGCGCCCAAATAAACAAATATACAAATATATACTTAAAGAAAGAAAAAAGTAAGTTTAATATATTTTGACATTATTCATGAACTTTCTTACTTTTGCACTTTTGATGCAATGAATGCCATCAACAACATCTGTAGTAAGTATTAAGAGAAAGCATTATTCCATATAATTTTGGGTTTGCTAGTTATTAGTATTGGATCATTCCTTTAGTGTGTACAGATTGAGAGAAAGGGGATGTATGTCTAAGAGTGTGTACGTGTGTGTGTGTTTCATAACTTTGAATTATTGAGATAATTATGTGCAGTTCAGTTCTTCATTGTCCATTAATGTATAAGATCGAATGACAGCTTTAATTTCCTGCTGGCATGAATAAAGTATATTGTTATTGTTATTATTGTTAAAGCAGTCAGTGTGCACATATTTTCACTTATTTTGTTCCGAGCTCTGGCAATGAAAAGAATAGCATTTATTTTCAAGAATTTGAAATGCAGGCATTTTGTATATGTACTTCATTCTTACAAAAACCGAGCTGAGGATTTTTGTACTGGGGTACAAATAAAGCAAAGCACCTGTCCTGGCATGAAAGTGTTGGACTGCTTTGTGATGTCCATCTGCATGAGAATGAGTTCTGTGCTACAAAATCACAGGCTATTTTAATTCTAGTTGTTATCCATTTGTCTTTTATTTTTTGGGAAACAGAAGGATTTATGCCACAGTTACTGATAGTTTGTGCATCTCAGGTCATTTGTTTTGGTTGGTGTTATCACTGGTCCATTGCTCAGTGGGCATGACCCAACCTAGATCTAGGTCTATTGCATCTTTTGATCCCCAAACTGCCAGTTTGTAAATATTAGCTCTTTGATGAGTTGGGGGTGATTTTTGGAGAAATTGTAAGCTACTGTTATCATCTTTTTAGTATATTAGTTTGAAGTGTGTGACAAAAAAATTATTTCATTGAAACAAAGTTCTTTTGAGATGGTCCACTTATGGGGGAAAGAAAGTCAAGTGAGCAATTTAGGTCATCTTGTTACATTTTTTAAAACAAAATGTACTCTGATTTTATATAGATATTTGATTTTAGAGCATAGTGGACAAGGGAAAGGGAATTAAAGCAGCTTCCCAGAGGGCTTCATGACATAAATCATGCTCTTTTTTTAATCTTCTTTTTAAAAAGCAAAACGCAACACATTTCAAGACAAAACAAAGGCATCAGTCTGGCAAAAACTAAAAATGAAATGTTCCTCATTTTGTTTCCAAGACAACCTGTTTTGTAGTTTTCTGGTGTTGGTGTTATTGTTGTTGTTTGTTTTTCTTTGAGGGAGGGTTGATATATATGTGAGAGTTTAGAAATGTGTATTTGCTTATGACCTGAGTTTGACTGTCCTAAGGTGACCCTGTGTGGTTGATAGGACATTAAAATCCAATTACTACTACTACCACCAGGCACCATGGGATTGATTACATGTTTACCTTGCCTTTGGATGTAGAAGTACTCAGACATGCACAGCAGCTTCAAGACCAACATCTGCTTAGGAAATAAGCTTTCACCTGTTGAAATCATCACAAGTGAAGCAAAGTACACAAAAAAGTGTCCCTTCTTTCTTCTTTGCTTGACAAATGCAAGGGTGAAAACAGACATGTATGTGCTATTGTCTTTGCTGAACTATAGTTGCTTATATTTTGAAGATTTCAGAGGTCAGATAGAATGTGTCAGCCTTTAGCATGCCATACTTTGGCCAGCTGTATTCTTCCTGCCTGAAGGATGCAGGGCAAACAGAAGTTTATGTGCACATCTCAAGGTTGCAGGAGAAAATCTTAGCAGCTTGCAATCATGGCAAAGAAGTGGTTATTGTGTTTAACAAAGACATTGGAGAGGCCTTGAGTATTGCATGCAATACAGAATCTGACATGCATCAGCTGCCAAAAGACGCTCAGATCACTGTTCCAATGTCGACAGTGTTCCAAGGGAATTTAAAAAACAACAACACACACACAGAAATCAAGATGAATCGGTTCTACCAATTTTAAACACATTAATAAGTTTTATACTGACTGGACCATATGTGACAAAGCAATCAGAAGCCAATTAATATCATAAAATAAGGCTGCACTGCTAATTTCGCAATCAGTTGCCTTCCATAGTACAAAGTCACCAAAGGAGTCATCGCTTCAGATACACAAAGGAGACAAAAACAACAACTTCCATTCCCATTTTATGGGCTTAAAAATCCATGCTGAAACCAGAAAGAGATGACTTGTTGATGCCCTCCTCAATTTTGGGGTATTCATCCAAGCATTTCCTGTTCAGGTGCTTACAATTTCAACCTGAGGCAGCATACACAAATTATGTGGAAGATTTTACCAAAGCATTGCTGTGCCAACAAGCATGCTAAAAGGATTTCACAACAGCTGTGGTCAACAATGTCCACCACAGCAAATGACTCTTTTCATGGCACAAGTGTGTCCTTAGCTTGGTAGACGGAAAATGAGGGTGAAATGTGGTTGCTGTCAGAATCCGTAAATACAAGCGCAAGGAAATATGGCATATCACAACTGCCTGCTGATTACACACATGTTCTTCCAGTGCCCTGCCCACCACTAGAACTTTATGCCTTTCTTGGAAGGACACTGCAAACTAGTCATGTCGAGGAGATGGAAAGTTATGACAGGAAAAAGGAGGCCTAAAGCATTATATTCAGTCTGCAGGAAACTCAACCCATCACAAGTAGATGGGAAAAGCCAGTCACCAACAGTGGTTTGATGCCACTCGTGCTTGAAAATGCCCACGCAACTGCCTATCTCAACCGTGCCTTGAATTTGGTCAAAGAAGCTGTGGAACATCTGAATCCAAATCAGACTCCTGTGCTGACAATGGGCCAGACGCTGTCTGCAAAAGCAAAAGGGATACAGTGGCTGTGGCCTGACTCATTTGGTAACAACAAATATGTGACCATGATTGTGTGACTGCATGATGAGATGGCTGGGAGAATGGTTCTGGGTGGCCAAGTGCAATCATAACTGCTGGAACAGTGTTGCAGAATCTTTGTGAAAACATCTTGCAGGGACAAGACATGCCCACCAGGTTACAGCTGCAGCGCTGCATATTCTGCAGCAGAGTGCCTTCCTTTCTTATGGGCCTGATCATGCTGTCAGCTCCGAACAGTGGCAAACAGAGGATGGAGACTGAACAACTGCAGTTTAAATACTGGGCTCTTGTTCTTGATTTCCAGCTCTGTGTCCTTCATTAACGGTCTGTGCATGCAATGTCTGACTAAACTTCTGCCCTGGCATTTGACTTTGGACCATGTGAACTATGAGATGTCAAACTTTGAGCTCACTCAGCTTCTTGTGCCATGGAGCATTTGTTGTGTGGAAAACAACATAGATGAAAAGGCACAGCAACCTTTGTGGACTACCTACCCCAAGCTCAGGAATCTTGCCATAAACGGATTTGCTGTACTTTCAAACAATTGTGCAGAGGAAGATGCAAATGCTTCAAGGCTGCTTGCTGTGCACTGCCATGTGTGTATGTTGTGAGAACTGTCACCGCAACTAAGCAGGGTTTCTTGGCTGGAAAGGGGCAGCTCTGCTAATGAAGTAATTGTTTTCAGTACTGTGTACAACTAATTAACAGTTTACATTATCTGTCAGTTTGAAGATTCAAAAAGTCGTTTCCCTCATGAAACACCATGCAAATTAATGGATTTATTTTTAATCTGTTATTTATTCCAAGTGCGCATTGCTCTTTCACCCTGATATAACCGTAATGGTTGACTGGGTGTAAAACACCAAGTTACTTGCTTACTGCGCATTGCTCTGGCGCATTCTTGTGGAGAGAGGGTTTTTTGATGATCGCTTATATAGTGCTATTCTCCACTCTCTTGAGCAGACTCACTGCACTCACATGTGGTTCTACATGAGTGACTAGCTTTTTATAGCATGTTTTTGAATATCCTCTGAAGTCTCAGTGGTGTCCTTACAGCGCTGGCATAGCTGGTGCCACATGAAACTGCAGCCGTCTCGGTGCAAGTTCTGTACAACCATGCACCATGTCACTTCATGCAAAGCCACATAGATAGGGTGTATGTGTGTTTAGCTGTAACCTGCCACCTGCACTTTTGGCAGAATGACCGGGATCTTTTACATGCTACTGTGGTAACATGGGGGTGGAATGGATACCAAAATAAGAGTCAGCACAGAAAGTTGACCCTGGAGAAGAAAATTCTTCTGCTGTTCCTGCGGGGATTCAAACCTGCGACCTTTCAGTCATGAGTCCAGCGCTCTAACCACTGAGCTATCCCTACTCCCAGGATGTTTGTGTTTCTGTACGTGCACATGGTCGAGTGTGTGCACATGTGTGTGGGTGTAGGAGTATGCATGTGAATGTGTGTCTTAAACTTTTATTAGTTTTAACTGTCTTGTTTTATATGTAGGATTATTAAATAATCTGTTATATAGTTTTTATATTGCATAATTTTAACATTATCTCTAAGTGTGTCTGGGTGCATAGGGGAGAGGGGTGGGGGGTGTGTGCAGGTGCATGAGTGAGTGTGTGCATGTTGTTGTTGTTATTGAACTTTTACACCGCTTTGTCTAACTCTTAAAAGCAGGACTTTATGTTATGAAATGGAATGTTACTTATAAATGTGTGTGTGTGCGCATGATGCTATGAAATGGAATGTTACTTATAAATGTGTGTGTGTGTGTGTGTATGTACGCGCACGTACATGTGTGTTAAACTTTTACTTTTGCTTTGTCTTAGACGTAGGACTATATTTTACATTGGAACATTACTTGTAACAGTGGGGGGGGGGGGGGCAGAGATGTGTGCACACAGGTGTGTATCTGTGCATATGTGTGTTGTATTGGTAGTGCAGATGGGTGTATACCTCTAAATATGCTAGGTTGATGTATGTCAGTTTTGTTTGCTTACATTTATATGCTTACCACTTTTCGAGACACTTTCCTTGTTGTCAGACTTGGTGAATAAAGAATCTGAATCTGAATTTAATCAATTATGTGGACACAATCGTGCCCATCTAGTGTGACCTAATTACAATAGCCGCCATTGCAGACAGAGGTGTCTAGATATTACAAGTATCCTTTAGGCCTAAAACCTTCTCTTTGCATCTGCGCAAAGTTCATGCTTTAATTTGCAAAACAATTTTTGCCACAGATTTCAGACTGAATTACAAAATCTTGTTTTGTGTGACCTAACTGTGGATTTAATATTAGCCCAGGGCATCCAGGTGTGAATGGATCAGCCAGGCCTTGCTGGAGAATAATGCTGGTGTGAAAGATCACAAGTGATGTTGATAACAGTTTTGGTGACACTATCAGAACATGCAGCATGACCATATTACGTGGCTAATTATAGCCATATGGGGTCAGTGCTAAGATGTCTAAATACCTGAAAATGTTCAGGTAGAATCATACACGTGTGTAATACATTATCTGTACATTTTGCTGTATCCACCGGAATCTTGACCATAAGAGCTCTGCTAAATGGGGATCAGTTGTGTGGACACATTTATGCCCATTTAGTGTGACCTATTACAGTAATTGCTGTTGCACAACAGATAAAGGTATCCTGAGATTAGGGGTATCTCTCAGGGTGTTCCCAGAGTAGAATTGTGTCTGCCCAAAGTTCGTGCTTTAATTTCAAAACAATTTTAGTATCAGATTTTCAAAGTCCAGATTACAAATTAGTTTTCCATGACCTAATTACTGATAGTTATTGTTATAGCCTTGTTATATTTACTTACTTACTTACCCCCCCCCCCCCCCCCCCCCCCCCGTCTGAATTTTTTGATACTCAGCATCAGTTGTGATCTTTCACACAAGTACTATGGTCTTCCTGGAGCATAGTACTTGTGTGAAAGATCACAATTGATGTTGATAATCAAAAAATTAAGACTACAGTTTAAAAACTTTTTTTTGGGGGGGGGATAAGTAAGTAAATAACTGGGCATAAAACACCAAGTTACGTACTTACCAAAAAAGTTGTTTTAAACTGTAGTTTTGGTGATGCTGTCAGTATGTGTAGTTGACCTAATTACATTGCTTATTATAGTCAAAGGAGGTCAGTGCAAAGATGTCTATGTGCCTGAAAATGCTCAGATATGATCATAGTACATGTGTGCAAAACGTCATGCCTTCACTCCATTTTGCAGTATGTACCTGATTATTGTTGCTTTTTTGTTATTTTGTGTGTTATTTTTAACCATAAGAGCTTTGCTAAATGTAACCTGTTGAGAACTAGAATAGAGGGAGAGGGCGCGAGGTATTGCAAAGCACACAAAAAAGGGAAAAGAACAGATTTTGCGGGTCATTGAGCGTGTATGTGTGTGTGTTCCATGTTTGCCAATGTCAGCTACAAGGCATTATACTTCCAGACTGATCAGGCATTCCACAGTTTTCGCGGCAACACAACGCACTTGGTTTCTCAGTTTTGTATGCAGTGCAAATTGATTGTGTGAAAAGCTATTCATAACTTGTAGCGCCCCTTCCCCTTCCGCCTTTCTCCCATTGAGTGGTTCCGTGGAAAAAAAGGTCGCGGACTCGGGAACTGACTTCCTGGACCGGCTATGTAGGCCTACAGAACGTGCGTGCAGAAAGATAGACACTGTTCGGCAAACTGCCTGTCTTCGTAAAAGTGGAAAAGAAACGCTGTGAAACAGGAACCAGTGATGGAGTGTACAACAGAGCAGAGCAGGGATGAGAGAAGAACCGAGAGGTCGGAGTGAAGATTTGCACCCCATCACAAGAAAGAGTTCGCTGTCTTTTCAGCCTCTTTTCCCTCTTCCACCGGTTTCTTCGGCGCGGCGTTAGTAACTGCAGAGAACGTGGAGCAAAGTCTCTCCGCCACCCTGCTCTTCGATCGCTGGGTGGGTCTGGCTTGCACAGGACGTATGGTGCCGCGACAAGGGCTACTAGAGGATGGAGGTTCGAGCCTGGGTGAGGGTGCTGACTGTGCTGAGTGCGACGTGTGTAGCGGCGCTGGGGTCGGGGACAGTGGGGGAAGAGGGCGAGTCGTACAGAGA
The DNA here is from genome assembly GCA_018857735.1 of Alviniconcha marisindica. Classification (NCBI taxonomy): domain Eukaryota; kingdom Metazoa; phylum Mollusca; class Gastropoda; family Provannidae; genus Alviniconcha; species Alviniconcha marisindica. Next base: position 575,929 of record JABMCL010001525.1, on the reverse strand, counting down.
AAGTCTGCAGCGACGAACAGGTGGGTCACACTTGCCACACGCTTTCTCTAATCACGGACAAACTCGATGATAAAACACGCAGGGGGAAAGGGAAAAAAGAACTGTCCTGGTTTTAGTCCTTGGTCTTGTTCAGTTCTGTTTGTTGAGTTAACGCAAAGCACAGTGTATGTGATGCCCGAAGACGTGAAGAGAGAAAAAAGAGTACCATAGCTGTTGATAATCAGAATACTTATGAGAATGGGGAGGACTCAGAAGGATAATGATTATTATAACAGCAACAATAAAATAGGCTGATATGATTGTGGTGACTGATGTGAGTAATGTTGCAGCTGAAAGGCTGTCACTAACGGTTACAAATGACAATAGCCTACAGTTGATCATGCCAGTTCTTAACAGCCCGCCATTATGAAAATTTGCAGCTCAACTGCTTTCCACTTTTTCGTCGGAGTTCCGCATACTTCAGTAGAGTAAATACTGCTGTTGAGGCGGCCGCTAGGCCGACAGTATCAGTGAGTGTGTGGCAATGCCTACCCGTAACCACTATCTGCCACTGCCTTCATCTCAGTGACAGCACGGAGTTTTTATTTTATTTTTTAGTCGTAGCAGCTGACAACGGCAGCCAAGATATTTTCATTTTTTTTCATTTTTTTTCTTTTCTTCATCTCTCCGGATATTTTTATTAGTGGCGGGTCCGGCGTGCGAACTTTTGAAGTCGTGCTCGTTGTTTTGTCATCCCGGTAGGGCTATTAGCCCGTCCGGCGTTAGTCAGCCAAACTATGAAACGTCTGAAACTGAATCGTCCGGTCTATGCACTAGCTACTACAGCTACTTTCACAGCTGATGGTGCTGGAACACTCACAAAAGAGATGCCTGCAATAAAAATGTGAAGTCAAGCATGCCATAATCTGCCGTCATATACCATACCGTTGAGCCGGAGGCTTTGCTCCATGTCAACCGGCACTGGTAAAGGACTTCTTTTGAAGAGCTAGAGTCGTGTACTTTACAACTAGTAGCTAAACGATATCACAAGACGAATCCAGGCGAGATCAAGAGGAGGGAGGTGAGCTGGATTCTCAAGAAGAAGCTAACCCAGAAGAGATCAAGAGCAGGGAGGTGGTGCTGGGCTATAGAGATTTGGACTTCTGCTTCAACTGCGGAGCTGCGGACATTGTCCTTGTGACTCTGTTCTGCATAGCAGTTGCCACGGTGCTATTTTTAAACCGTTTTGGTGTTACTTCCCCTGATTTCGGGCAAGACGTCCATGCCTGACACTCATGCGATGTTTTTTTTGAAACTAGACTTATGCGATATCTTTAAAAACGAGGAATTAGTACAAAAGGATTGAAGAAGCAATGTTTAGTTACGCTATCTACCTATGTGAACGATATTTCAATTGAACTCAAGGCAGTCAGGCAGGAGAAGAAGCCAAACACAAAAAAGAGGGACATGATGGTGGAAAAGAAAGGGCAGCCAACGTGAAGACTTGTGCCCTATTACTTAGTAATTTGTAGTGTTCAGAATACCATCCTTCCGAGAAAAAAAGTCCTGTGGTCAGCGCTCTTTTTCTTACCAGGCTCCAGTTATCTGGAACCAATTCCCTGTTTCTGTCCGTCATTCTACCTCTGTCAGCTCTTTTAAATCTTCCTTGAAAACCTTTCTCTTTAAAAAAACACTTTTCTTCAGTCTCATTGCCCTGATTTGCGACTGGTGTGCGTGTGCGTGCGTGCGCGAGTCTCTGTGTGTGTGTGTGTGTGTGTGTGCATTCATGTTGTATGCATTGAATTTTGACAGTATGTATTTGTAGAGAACGTGTAAGCGCTTAGGGCCTGTGCGGGTTAGGCACTGTAAGTATTCATTATTATTATTATTATAGTGCCAATGGGCCAGTTGTGGTGAATCATGGATAAGAAAGAGGTCGATGTTTAATATTTTTATATAAACTTGAAACAGAAACGGCAAACCACACAGACCACCAAAAAGATAAGCAAATATTTTATTATACAAGGATAAAGATTTGAGCACAAGCCGGCTTTTTTACAAATCTGTCCCTGGTGACAAACACAGCTACACTCAATAAGTCAAACAAAAATGCAAATAATTGCGGCAAACTAAAATACATCTTAAGAACAAAACAAAAAATTATTATTGTCTGAAACTTCGCAACATACAAACACAGCAAAGTGTGTTCAAAATACTAAATGGGTGTCAAAGACGTCTGGTGCGAGTTCTGATGAAAGATTGTTGTTTACAGGGCTGTGGCCTTTAGTGAGTGTGTTGGTCGCTCTCCGCTTTATTGCCTACAAAGTCATTAAACTATTTCTTCTTGGCCTCCCTAGCGAAGTAATTGACACCGTTGCGTTGTTGTTTATATTCCACAAATTTCTTTTGCTTCCTAAATTTATCTCGGTAACATGGCTTGCTTTATATCAGTGTTCAGCCAGAAGGGTTGTGTTTTACCCGCTTCTTTCTGAGACAGATGCAAATCTGAATTTTCAGGACAGAGAGAGAGAGAAAATCAAGTTACAAAATAATTTAAAAGAATAAAGGAAAGCGACAGAAGAGCGAATATTTATGTATGTATACTGTAAAAAACAAGATCACATCTAGCAAGATTGGAAGTTAGACGACGGCACATACTCACACACACACACACACACACACACACACACACACACACACACACACACACACACACAACATATATATATATATATATATATATATATATATATATCACGTTAAAATGATGACCACAAGGAAAGTGAAAAAGAGTACAATAACGTATGAAAATACAAATATTAAAAGTTGATTTTAAAAATGCTTTTTTTTATTTTTACAAATGTAAACTTGACAAGAACACAGGTTTTTAAAAAAAAAGGGGGGGGGGGGGGGTAAAAAAAGCATAACATTTTGTGTCAATGTGTCTGGCGAATGGAAGAAAAAAGTATTAAGATGGCTTAGAAGAGTGCCTGAAATGCTTTCCTTTTGGGTGTTTAATTCCATGGGGTATCTGAGATGATGAGGTAAACTATTCCACGCTAAAGAGCCCGAAAAGGAGAAACTCGTTTTAAAGATATCAATCCATATTCTGGGCAAAAGTTGTTTATTCCCGTGAATGTGAAGACTTTCAGAAGGAATCACGAGATCTTTCAGGTACTGTGGGGCTTTGCCGCGAATCTTTTGCATTGGAACACATTTGTTGAGTAACAGGTGTCTAGAGGGAGTAGTTTGAGAGTGCAGCATTTTTCTTTGTAGTCCATATTAGGAATTGGTAAGTAAGAATTTTATGGCACGTTTGTGGAGAGAGTAGAGTTCCTTCATGTACACACAGGCACATCCATCCCATGCATTTAAAACATAGTTTATGTGTGACATAATGTGTGCAAAGAAAAAGGCCAGTTTTGCTTTATGGCTGACAATTTGGCTTAGTTTTGAAAGAAGAAAAGTATTTCTAGAAACTTCTGCAAATATTGTTAATATGCGTTTGCCACTTTAGTTGCTCGGTTACAGTTACTCCAAGTAGGCGATGTTTTGAAACCTGCTCTATTGGCGTGGTCTCGAGGTTTAGATTAAAGGGGAGCTGGTGTTTCTGTCTCGTCGCCATCAACATGCATTTTGTTTTGGTTGGATTCCGTGCCATCCGATTTCTACAACACCATCCACAGATATTTAGACTTTGTTGCAAATCCCAACGTATATTATAATTATGTGTTGTCGTTGGCTGTATTAAGGGTGCCATCATCCGCAAATAAATCACATTGCACTGATGGACGTGTAAGGCACATAAGCAGATCATTAATAAAGATGCAAAACAAAAGATGTCCTAGGATCGATCCTTGAGGCACTCCGCTTGTTATAGATGTTTCTTGGGAGTATGTGCCATTTACAGGTACGCATTGTAGACGACCCTGTAAGCGAGATCATAAAAACGTTATACTTGTACGAGGATAGTTTCTGAAGTAAAATATCATGATTAACCAGGCCAAATGCCTTGCGAAAGTCGAGAAATACAGCACCTGGCATTTGACGATTGTTAAAAGCTGAGAGCCAAGTATCAATTAAACGGGTAACCGCAGTTTGACATGAATGTCCACATGGAAACCAGACTGGAAGGAATGTAAAAGATGGTGTGTTTCTAAAAATTCCGTCAAATGTTTATGAATATGTCTTTCTTGTGATTTTGTGAGAACAGACAGGATCGATATAGGGCGATAGTCATTCAGATCAGTGGATATAGTTTTTGTTTTACGGAATGGAATTACTTTAGCACTCTTGAATGCAGTTGGAAAAACATTCTTTTGTATGCATAAGTTAGAAATATATGTAAGTGTTTCAGCTATATAAGGAAGGGCAATTTTTAGAAGTTTAACACTAATACCATCACAGCCTGTTGATTTCTTCGTATCCATCTTTGAGACAAACATTGCTACTCCGAACACAAATACAGGAGAAACTGAAAATGTGGCATTTTGAGAGGTTCGATCACTGCAGAAGTTTAGTAACTTATCAGTCAGGACAACTATACTGAGACCCCTCGGTTTGATCGCATGTGGAGACTACAAATACTAAATGGGTGTCAAAGGCGTCTGGTGCGAGTTCTGATGGAAGATTGTTGTTTACAGGGCTGTGGCCTTTAGTGAATGTGTTGATCGCTCTCCGCCGCGGCTTGGATGATATATCGGCTTTATTGCCTTCAAGGTCATTAAACTATTTCTTCTTGGCCTCCCTCGCGAGGTAATTGACACGGTTGCGTTGTTGCTTATATTCCACAAATGTACATGGCTTGCTTTATATCATTGAGTTCAGCCACTTCTTTTTGAGGGGGTCTTGCTTATTGATAACATCAAGAAATAAGGCAGTCCAGCGTGACAGTGCCAAATTGGGGTCACTAAACCTGTACACATTTTCAAAGGTGGTTAAGTGCAAGTCCATCCAAAAAGTACTTTGTCAAACCGTTTAAAACATCGGTAAACAATTGAAGAGTGGACACTGATTTAGAACAGGCTTCACAGTATTGACGAACAAGGTATTCAACACACTGGAAAGTGATCGCTTATTCCTGTGGCAGACACAATAATATTTGATCAGTTGTGTAAATGTAATGGAGTAGCCAAAAAAAGGAGACCACAGCTCAGTGGCGGAGGCGGCAATCAGGATTTATTGTACAGCAGCAGACAATTTTCAGCACACCCAAAATGATCACTCGCACGCATAGCCGGGTAACAGGGCGGCGCGGGCCGCAAGGAAAGCACGCTCTGGCTACAATCAAATCGGCCCTATGCGGGACCACAAAATGGCTAACATTTGTGTTTTCTTGGCCCATACAAGTATCATTTTCTCAACAATAACTACACTAATTAAATAATGAAAAATATCGAACAAAAGCCAAAGTCACAATCTTTTAAATCGTATAAACAAAATGTACAAAGGTGACTTATTTTATTTACAACAAGCGTGGCTTGCACCTGTCTATAAACAGATTCAGACAACTAAATCACAGCTAACACTGTCAATGTACAAAATATTAATGTTACTAAACTTGACTTACATCAGAATAAAGTGTACACTCCCACGGTTAAAATGGTACATAACAATTACAATACAACGTTCTGTATGAGAAGCAAGACACACTCAAAGACTAGCAATAAAACAATCGGCGTGAACTTTCGCCTGGGGCGCGTTATCTAGTCGCAGACATCGTTATCTAGTCGCATCATCGCTGATAATATCACTGAGTAATCTATGAATACAACTTAGCTTCTACAGTACACAATACTTAATAAGTTAATTTCAACCCAAAATAAACACTAAACATGAAGCCAGTTAAACAAAATACCATACGACGAAACATTGATCGACACGGAACTACTTTAATCGAGTCAAAACAACAATTCACTACTAGACAGAGAAGGCCGCGCCTTGCACTTCA
>JABMCL010001525.1:522500-565000 GCA_018857735.1 Alviniconcha marisindica | reverse complement strand
TCCATCCACCTGCCAGAAAGGGAATGCAGAACACGCAGTCCGGCAGCAGCGGGGGACAAAGAAGCGTGGCTGGAGGTAAGGCGGGAATCTTTGCGGGGAATGCTCGGAACACAACGCGGGACTGTCAGTAACTTGGGCTGCAGTCCTATGGCCTAGTGTCACAAGTCCAGCAGTCCTCGTGAAGCCACTCCAGCTTTTGCTTGCCAGGGGCAAGCAGGGCAAGAATAAAAAGGTTGTCAAAATAAAATCCGTTGTTTGAAAACGATTCTGTTGAAAACAAAAGAGAGTATGCTTGAAACGACTCGACTAACATTACACACACACACACACACACACACACACACACACACACACATATATATATATATATATATATATATATATATATATATATATATATATATATATATAAAGACCGAACAGGCCTTGAAAAAGCCCCAAGATGGGGGGAAATTTGGAATGAAAGTTGCTTGGACTTATTTGGAGTAAAAGTTTTGAAACCAAGACATGCTTGGACTTTGTTATTCTCTCTCTCTCTCTTCTCTCTCTTCTCTCTCTCTCTCTCTTCATCTATATATATATATATATATATATATATATATATATATATATAATATATTATATATATCTGAAAAATATAGCCACAACACAGTTTTGCTTGATCTCAGCCACAACAACAGCTCTCTCTCTCTCTCTCTCTCTCTCTCTCTCTCTCTCTCTCTCTCTCTCTCTCTCTCTCTCTCTCCCTGCCTCTGCTTTTGTGTTCCAGACGAATTGCTGTCTCAGCTGACAGACTACCAGACAGTCATTCCAGAACTCGTGGACCAAGCCGGGCACTTCCTCAGTTATGACGTCACACATCCAAGTGCCTTACGTCATAAACTGGGTATACGTAGGTTTCAAAGTTCAGGCCGTTCAAAAAGACGAGCCGCCAACTCTCACAGAGTCTACCTCGATGGATCTGATCAACTGGGCCGGAACAGTGTCTTTTATAAACTTCGAGCCAACGGTAAAGAATTTAATTTTAACTTGACCTTGAACACCGACCTTCTTGCCAACGACTTTATGGTGGAGTACTGGGGAAACAATGGAAGTGTGCGTCGTAACAAGGAATTGTGGGATTGCCATTATTCTGGCTTCAGTACAGGACCGACCCATTCCAATGCTGCCATAAGCAACTGCGTGGGGCTGGTAAGTGGTGCCTTAATGTTTTGTGGAGGTTCCTATTCAGTTGCATGGCAGTGCAGGTTCCGTGTTCTGACGGCGTTCAAGGTGGTTTGAAGACGAATGAAAATGCCGTCCTGAATACATTGAAAGTGAGTCAAACAACAGCGGCGATCCTATGACTGACTGTCTCGATTAACTTGTGTATCTTTACTAACAAATGACCAAAACATGGTGCAGTGCGAGTGGCCTTTGTGTTGGTTGGCCACTTGAAGCCAAGCAAACTGTAGGTACAGTAGCTTCAACCTGTGTCAGCTCATTTCGTCTCCTGTTGGCGCCGCTTGCTGCCTTCCGCGTCACGTGGTGTGAGACTCATAGTAACAACTGCACGTCAGCTAGTCTACAGTTATATGGCATAAGGATGACTGCGGAAAACTGAGGGGGGGGGGGGGGGGGATAATCTGAAACAAGAATGACTGCTAGCGTTCTAAAACAAGATCAAAATTGGCATGTTGTGTTTTGTCATAATAAATAGCGTTCTCTTTAACCTTTTATGTGTTTGGATCTTTGAGGGGGGAGAGGCCCCAACCCAACACCCACACTGACTGAGGGACTGGTAAGTACTGCAACTGTGACGGACTTAGCAAAACTAAAGTCATAGTTCAGGAGCTGTGTGAGAGTCGAGGTGGCCGTCCTGGGCTGTCCGTCCTAACGAGCCTTCTGGTTTCCGTGGACGTAAAGAATTATTGAACCGTGCTTCGGCATTGGTCACAACTTGTCCCTAATATGTCTACTGACATCTGAGGACATTAAGCATCACTTCATCATCATCATCAAAAATAAAGTGTTGATACCGACGCAATTGTTATCTGTGTATACAGTCCAAAAAAAAGAAAAGAAAGCTAGACCTTACTGTAAGACCAAGAAAGTGCGCAGTTAAACACTGCACTTGCTGTGAATAATTATTTACCTGCATAATATAATAATTGTGTGAATAATTATTTAAACTCATTGGTTTTATGAGGTCGTATTTTTGTGTTTCATTTCTCCATTGCTCATTTGACTAGCTCTCGGTGTGTCATCTTTGAGAAAATGTAGGCTACAGTTCACATTCAACTTGACGGGGGTGCTTGCGTTGTTTTTGCTCTCTCTCTCTCTCTCTCTCTCTCTCTCTCTCTCTCTCTCTCTCTCTCTCTCTCTCTCTCGGCAGCTGCGGCAGCTGGGGAGAAACACTGAAAAACAAAAAGAAACTGAAAAACAAAAAGCAAAAAACACTGAAACAAAACAAACAGTCGGCTATAATTATCTCACATGGCCATGACCATTGAAAATCCGGCAGTGAAAAACCGGTGAAGGTGACCATGTGGGACGGCACGGGAACAGTGAAGGCGGGAACTGAAAGGAGCGGGAGGTTCAGACAGTCAGTAGCCTACATTACCACAGCAGCAACTCGTCGCACCTGTCCACGAGCAGAGTACTATTGTTATCAGCGCCGCTTAACGAACACATCTGCCCCTCCTGTTTGATGTCCTCCTCCTCCCCTAACCCCCAAACCGTTCCCCACCTGGATTGCATTGGCTGCCGATGTGCTATACAGGTCACGTATGTGGGTCAGGCGACCTGTACTGCCGACAAGCGGCGTTCAGCAGCCCCTGATATTCAAGACATATGAAGTGTGCGGCGGAATATGTTTGGGGCATAATCGGAACAATATGCCTGCCCTACGGTCATGTTTGAAGAAACAACAGCGCGACGGGAGCGGAAACAGAAATATTTCGCGGCCTTCACTCGTCTTGGAAGGACGGACGTTACACAATCAGTACAGACGTATGGCATTTGAAGAACAAGCTGGCACGAGCAGGAAACATGACCCAAGTTCCCATATTGTGCAACATGTTTTCGCCGGTACCAGTAGGCCTACTTCAGGTTGGAACTGTGACATAGCTTTCAGGCCTAAGCCTATGTTGTAATTCGTGCCTTCGTGCGTGCGTTTGTGCGTGCGCGCGTGTGTGTGTGTGTGCCGCCGTGTGTGTGTGTGTGTGTGTGTGTGTGTGTGCCGCCGTGTGTGTGCCGCCGTGTGTGTGTGTGTGTGTGTGCCGCCGTGTGTGTGTGTGTATGTGTGTGTGTGTGCGAGCGCGCTCGCGTACGTGTGTGTGTGCGCGCGCGTGTGTGTGTGTGTGTGTGTGTGTGGAAGAGAATAATAAAAGTTAAAATTATTATTGTAACAGCCAATCTTCCGTAGTCTAACCTGTCAACATCTAAAGCCGACGTAAAATCAATGTCATTGTGATAACACCGCTTGTTTCTGGGGCACAGTGGCCGTCAGTTAAACAGTCTGGCTGGTTATAACCGCAACCTCCTAAGTGAAAGCAGAGGTAAAAATTAATGCACTGGCGGCCAACGGCTGGGCTCAACGGCAATGACTGCGGGAGTGAACATATTATGTAGAAACAATCTTAAGTAACTTTATATGTTACCAGAAGAAAACAAAGACTATCGGCTGATATTTCATTCAGTGCGGCCCAGAATGCCAGCGATAGAGTATCTGCATGTGTTAGTTGTTACACAACAAACAATTTAACTTGTTAAATAAAATGCAAGAAAAAAGATGATAGGAAGATCAGTGGCAAAGCGTCTTCATAAAATGTGCCAGGCTCCTACCATCGCCCCAGGCTATATCCTCCGTCATGCAAGTGATGTGTGTGTGTGTGTGTGTGTGTGTGTCACTCACTTCCCCGGCGTGTCGTTAAAAGCCACAACTATATATCTCAGTTGTGTTTTTACTGCTGTAAATCTTAACACTATGTTGTGCGGGGAAAATCCGTCCCGTTACTGGGAACCCTGTCTGTACTTTCAAAACTCAAGCCGCAAGGAGTCGATGTCTCACTGATTTTGCGTGCAGCGTGGAGCTGCAGTGTGCCAACAAACAGCCAGGGCGACAACAACAAAAGTTAACGGGTTCCATCTGCGTGTCAGTTGCAAACTGTCGCCGATTGAGAAGAAAAAAAAAACCCACTACTTGCAGGGCTGCAGGTTGGATCCGGGTCAGCCGAAGCCATCGTTTGGAGAGAAAAAAGCCAAGTGACGAAACAGCATACTACAGCTTCTTGTGCAGTCCCCCGTCCTCCCCCACTTCCCCCCATCCCCCGGCCGCGCCTTTCCCGTTCAGTGACAAGCCACACTTCTCATTTATCACGTGCGCCCACCGTTTAACATGCACCGACTTGTTCACGTCACGTCTGCGGTGATGTGAATGCGATTACCACGTGCTAACTGCACCGCACGCCTTGCTGCTTGAAGGTGTAACCGCTTTGTGGGTGCCGCTACCGTTTCACATTCACTTTAATCCGCTCTTCACTGCCAGGCGTACATAAACTTTCAGTGTTGGTGCAGCCTGAATATCGTGACTACTGATACTTCATATAGCAGCAGTGCAACTTTAACAGTGTGTGTAGAGTTGTATTCTTTTTTCTTGCCCAAAACAGACGTAAACTAGAATAATATTGTCCAATCAATCCGTTAGGTATCCGTTGTTCAGTCCTTTAGATATCCGCTATTGTTCAGTCTAGTACTGAGGTGTCCGTTCATCAGTCCGTTAGGTTTCCTCTATTCTTCAGTCCATTAGTTGTCCGTTTTTCAGTCCATTGGGCGTCCGTTTTTGTTTAATCTTTTAGGTATTCGCTATTATTCAATCCATTAGGTGTACGTTTATCAATCCATTATGTATTCGTTCAGTACATTATGTATCTGTTGTTCGAGCCATTAGGTATCGGTTATTGTTCAGTCAATTACATATCCGTTGTTGTTCAATCCGTTAGGTATCCGTTGTTGTTCAGTGCATTAAATATCCGAATTTGATGTCAGTTTGTACCTGTAAAACTAAACTGAATCAAAAGGTTTGATAATGTTTCCAGCTGACATGTCAAATTCCGGTGAATATGTTGTGTTTGTTGTTGTTTTCTGTGCATCGGACTTTGCACTACTTTGTTTGGAGAATTGTGTTCTTCTCAGTTTATCATCACCTTCATCTTTTTCTATTGTCTCAAGCTACACGAACATGCCCGTCCGTAGATGACTTGAAACTTATAATCGGTTAGATGACTGCTGAAAAAAGCGGCAAACCGAAGAGAAAGGTCTTTCTGCCTTGACTGATCAGAGTGACGATTACTCTGTGACCTCTACTATTTTCCAAAGTTCCGCAAACTAATACGACGTAAAAAAATAAAATAAAAATTTTAAAAAGAAGAAGTTATAGTTCGACTCTGGACAGGAACAGTTTTACGGTTAGCGAACAACGTATAAAATTAATAAAATGAAAGACTGTTTTAATTGTTCAATTTTCTCAATACATAAAAATCAGTCCATTCCTATTTTTGCAGTATTGGTTTTACTGGTTTTGACCGCTTTCCTTTTACACACATTTTTTGGTCCAGTGTTAAGAGTCCGTCTGAGTCAGTTGACTTGTGTTGAACTGCAGACAAAAGTGACATGCTCACAACGGTTTGTTGCCCTTGCCATTCCCAGTGAGATGCGAAGAACCTGAGAGTGGGGCTGGGAGTCTAAAACAATCAAGTAACAATTACTGCCGAAGAGGTTTGGATGATAACGGTAATGAACTCACCAAGCTGAAACAACCTCGGGGGTTGGCCTCTTCCTTTATCATTACAGCCGCCACGATGTGATGTGAGCGTGTGTTTGTGTGTCTGCGCGCATGCTTGTTTATTCTTTGTTTCTTTCTTTGTGTTATATTGTTATGAGCTTCGGCATGAATGTGATACCAGAATGTGGTCTGATTTTCATGGCGGGAGGAACCTTATTTTTAGATGATAATCTTGCATTTAAACTGGTAATTTTAGGCCAAAATAATTTCGAATGTAAACAAAAGAAACAAACGAGGAAAAGGAACAGAAAAGATGAGGCATTTGCCTCTTGAAACACAATTTTGGCTTCCGGCGAACCACCCAAACTGGTGTCAGGCATAAATGACTTCTTTTGTTAAAACTCGAAGGCACACAAGTTCCTTATACCGTAGGCAGCAGCTTTGCCTAAGTACATTATTGCTATAAAAATTGCTTAGAAAGTTTTGTGTATATACAACATTGCCTGGAAAAGATGGAGACTGCATACAGCCTCCAATGCGCGAAAGCGTTTTGTAGCGTGTACATGGGGAAAGTGAGTGACACTTTGAGAACCCTGTTGTCGAAACTTGTATGCTGTGCTTTGCACGTGTTTTAAATTGGCCCTCAGTAACATTTATACAAATGTTCATATAATGCAGTCAGTTAATGATAATAATGCTGTAGGACTATGGTAGTTCTCAGCCTGCTGCTGTATTGGGCCAGGAAAAGATGTAGGATTGTGGTAGTTCTCAGCCTACCGCTGTATTAGGCCAGGAAAAGATGTAGGATTATGGACTGCACTGGGTATTGATCGGTTGATTGACTGAGACGTGGACTGACTCTATTGCTGATTTACAGATGTAATTGTGTACACGGTTTGCAGATCAGACTTGTTATAATTTGTGATGATCTTATTTGCATAAGTGGTTTATTCGGGATCAGTGGGAGGTACTAACTCACAACTTTTTGAGGTCCGACACATCGTTCGAAAGGCTGCACATTTGGCAAATAAAATACAAAAATCACACTGAGAGTGACGAAAACAAATTTTATGGGCGAATTATGGCTGCATGCATGTATAGCTGACAAATGTACTATCAGGGCATAAGGTAACTGTTCTGTATTATGATAACTGCAAAGAGTTTTTAGATTCTTTAGCAGTCAGTGTCCCAAATATAGTGATTCAGTTGAGTAGGCTTCTGACCGACTCTCTGCCAGTATATTTTGGTGATCTTTGCACGTACTAAAACCTTTACCGTGAATACGAAGCAAAGGCCACAAAACTCAAACAATGTTGTCCTCTGCTGACAGGGAATCGCAAGAGAGTTGAGAGAGGGAAGATTGTTGCTCAAGGCACCTTGGGTTTTATGAATGGACGTTTAGAAGAAAACGCCAGCGATAGTCAACACTTAGGTCAAGTGGCAGTTGACACCCAAACCGTTCACATGCAGGCTGTCCCACAAAATATGGCAATGATCTCGGCAAACAACAAGGATGAATGCGGAAGTGAAGGTTGTCAGTACCCTATAGCCTAGCAGACGTATTTCAATCTTAGCTGGTTGTTGTCGTTGTTGGTTCGGAGGCTCACCAAGAAGAATATTTCTATGTTACCACAGTACAGTGATTCACAAATGCATGCTACAAATTAATATTTATGCATTCTAAACCTATTCCTAGGTTCGATTCCTGGAAAATATGTAGAATTGCGGTAGTTCTCAGTCTACCGCTGTATTGGGCCAGGAAAGTATGTAGGATTATGGTAGTTCTCACTCTCACAGGAAAAGATGCAGGATGCTGGCATTTTAAGTCTTTTACTTTAACAAAAGAAATTATTTAGAATACAACATTGTATAACAATGTAAACTGCATTATGTATCGCTATAAGTCATAACGACAGAGATTCTAATAATTTGGATAACATTTTTTCTTCTTTTTTTCTAATGAAACAACGTTTATTCCAACGACGACAACGAACACAATCTCCCCTCCTATTCGCCGAACATTCCTCACTGATAGGCTCCTTGACAGAAAAATCTCGATCCGTTCTGGTTGTGCGACTCCGGCACGACTCCTTGTTGCTGAGGAGGTACATATGTACATTACACCGTTACGTGTTGAGTCCTGATCCCTTGTTCCTAACAGCGATATGGGAGGCGTGCTGTGTGTGTGTGTGGGTGGGGGGGGGGGGGGGGGGGGGGGGGGGGGGGGAGAGATGTAAGCTTATCAGGCGTGTTAGATAAAGCTGATGTGGACTGTTCTGAAAGACAATTCTACATGTGATTAGCTTCCCCCTCGCCGTGCTTGAGATCGTCTCCTGCTTTCCACTAATCAGGTCGAGTTGTAAGTCTGTCAGCATGGCACCTAACAAGCCCAGCGCAGCCTGCTTCTCAGTCTGTCGGCAAGCGACAAAAACCACCAGCTATACCCTTCACCTTCATTTCCTGTCTGTTTCTCCTTTGTTTTGTTTACTTTTTTGTTGTTCTTCTTCAAATCAGTATGCTGATTTGGCGGATTGTAAGATGGATCATTATGTTACTGCGCGCGCGCGCGCGCGTGTGTGTGTGTGTGTGTGTGTGTGTGTGTGTGTGTGTGTGTGTGTGTGTGTGTGAGAGAGAGAGAGAGAGAGAGTGTGTGTGTGTGTGTGTGTGTGTGTGTGTGTGTGTGTGTGTGTGTGTGTGTGTGTGTGAAAACAGACACGTCAAATGAAGAAGGTCGGTGCCAATAACAATACACGAGCAAAACACCAGACACTATAAAGCCATGACACTAATAAAACATGACACCGGTCAGATGGTACGCACGAATAAAACTTCTGCTAAATTGATAAAAAGTTGGTTTCACGGTCACATCGGTAAGAAATAAAGTCAGTCTCACGGTCACACTGGTGAGACATAAAGTCTGTCTCACGGTCACATCGGTATGAGATGAAATGAGTCTGATGTCACCTGTAATATTAGGTCGGTTCGGGCAGAGGTTTGAATGGCATAATTATGTGATTGATGTTAATATATGACTCCCCCCGAACGAGTGTCTTCAGGCCACTATTGTTTCGATAAGTAATTTGTTTGAAAGTGGTTATAGCCATCATTAATGACCAGCAGCTGATGACGAACACGTGTTACTTTGGGCTGAGTGAGTTGTCAAAGAAGAATCAGTCGAGGCAGCTCAGGAGTTCGGGCAACTTAGGGTCAAAGGAGGTTCAAAGAGAACGAAGAATCTTTTAACTGAAGACACGCAGAACTGTTTGTGTGTATATCTAATATATTTAGTCACTGTGGTAGTCAGTGCAGGGCATTCAACACCAGGCCTTCCCATACTCTCCGCTCTGGGTAGAAAAGAATGCATTGGCTCTTTGGATGCGAGAGGTGCATGTCTTCCGTTATCTGCTTGATTCGGTAATCTTCGCGGTCTGGCTCTGTTGCTGCTGCTGAACATGAACAAGTCGACGCCAGGCTCCTTTTTCTTTTTCTGCTTCTGCGTGTTCTTTAACTTTATCAGGACTTCCGTGTAATTGCTTTCTTCATCAGGTGGAACGTGTGACTGATTAGCTAGAAACTGTGACTGCTGCTTTCTCACCCAGAAACAACGACCTTGGAGTGTGTGTCAGCAGTCAGGGCCGTACGGGGACAGCTGCAGGCCGCTTCCGTCAAAGTGGCTTACGAGGCTGTACTTGCACCGAGTTCTGTAGTGACGAATTTGTGTATTAATTAATACAGGTATTGTGTGTTACTGATGTCATTTTGTCTATGTAACGGACGTGCATATGGCTCACCTGAGAAAGGGCGTTCTAAGACGCCAGTGAAGTCTCCAAAGAAACCAGTCTGGCCATCGTTTCAAGTTCTGTAAAGTTAAAATCGTAGCGGATTTGTAGCATATGACTGGCCTGTGACTCTCTTTCGAGCATGCACAGTAAACTGATCATGAAGATGGAGCAGATAGGCCTACACTTATTAAGCTGGATTTATAGGGGGCTGATTTTTCATGGAAAACTGGTCACACACACACACACACATATACACACGCACTCTCTCTCTCTCTCTCTCTCTCTCTCTCTCTCTCTCTCTCTCTCTCTCTCTCTCTCTCTCTCTCTCTCACGCACATTTACATTATGCGCACCAATACTCGAAGCAGGCTGGAGACAGTTGGAAACGTTAGGAGTAGGAAACAGAAGGAAAAAAGTGAGTCAAGCTGTGATTTGTAAGCAGACAATCTGGTGGGTAATGGCTATTTATTTATTTGTTGTATATATGTGTGTGTGTACGTGCGCGCGCGTGTGTGTGTGTGTCTGTCACTGTGTGTATGCAGTAATATTATCTATTTATTCTCCGTGCTGGTTGAACACCAGTAATATTATGTAAGTTGTCACTGAGTATCAGAACCAATGGGACATTTTGAAAAGATTCAGAACCAGATAGCAGAAAACTGAAATAGAAAAAGGACGACTAAAATGATCCTA
This sequence comes from Alviniconcha marisindica, assembly GCA_018857735.1. NCBI lineage: Eukaryota > Metazoa > Mollusca > Gastropoda > Provannidae > Alviniconcha > Alviniconcha marisindica. Next base: position 554,761 of record JABMCL010001525.1, on the reverse strand, counting down.
CTTCCACACAAGAAGAATATTTGGGATAGTGTATTAGTGATACAAAAGACTAAAAACAAACTTTTAACTCGCGAATTGCTTTTAACTATTTTTCTGCCCGAGCTTATAGTAACAAAAGTGCAGTGTTTCTAAGTAATTTCTTCACACACCTCCGATGAACACCTACCAGCGTCATGACAAACTCTAGATGGGTGGGAGGAGGAGCCCCTTTCCCATCAACAGAAGCTGGACTCTGTCAGTGACCTAGGTCGCTCCCAGGGGCGGCACCACGATGGACAGCTTGAACCGAGGGAGCTCATCTGCCTCTTGCGCGAAAAAATGTAGTTCAAAGACTAGGGCTCAGTCAGTCAAAGGCTCTGCGGCCATGTTTAGCAATCGGTGGTGCACTGAGGAGCTCGTACAGTAGGACCGAGCATTGTGCTGACCGTGCTATGACATCTTTCTGAGTGTCAGAGCCAATGATCCCCATCCCTCCCAAATTGAGTGGCAGATCCAATGAGTACACAGATTCAATTGGACAGATCATAATTATCGTCACTTGTTGCCTAGCAGAATAGCGTCCCATGATCGACAGAGATCGAAACTGAAATTGTTGGGAGTGATTTCATATTGCCTGCCAAATGCAATGACCAAGTGTACATTTTCTGATATCTGGTTTACTGTCATTATAAAGTACATTTCAATCTGTTCGGCGTTGTAGACTGACTAGCTTAGTAGCTAGACAACCGTTCTTTGCCACATGCTGAGTCAGTGTGTAAGGGAGCGCACCGGACAACCCTGTGCTTTTGCGGACATATTCCCACAAAAAAACAGTAAAGTAAGGTGACAGAGTATTTATTCACCTTCAAATATACATCATTTTTAAAAAAGCCTATAGTAAAGCACACAACAGTAAACGAAGGTGAGAATGTATTCACCTGCAAATAAATATACATCATTTTGAAGAAAAGCCTATAGTAAAACAATCAAAGAAAAATGTAGGTGCCTACGGCTGACACGTACCCCCTTTTCCCAATTGAAAAGACCTCAAATACATATAAATACATAAAGAATGTCTGTATAAATGATGTACCATTATTCATTCGTTATTTGGTGTTTGTTCTTCATATTTAGTATCATGTAGATATAATGTACAATTCTTGACTTGTTATTTGGTGTGTTGTTTTCATATTTATCACTCGTGATAATGTATCATGGTTGTCATACGTTTGTTTCTTGGTGTGTTATTGAATTTAGAAACTTCAACTTTGTTCGAGTTTTGTCATAAACCCTGCGCTACGGTTGTTGAGACGAGGAGACTAATGGACCTCCACAAGTTCTGCCGTCAGCAGGGAGATAGTTCCGAATAGGCCCTGTAGATGGCCGTGCAGTTTGCGGTTCCAGCTGTCTGCCTGCTACCTGCCCGACAGCCTCGCACTCCGCCAGAGACAGACTACTGCCGAGAACTCCGTGTCTACAACAAAGACAGCTGCAGGCTACTGCCGAGAACTTCGTTTCTACAACCCAGCATCCGGCCAAGTGCTCTCTTTTATCTGATGACCTTTGGAGAGAAAGTCTTTATCGCTGATCTACTGCCCGTGCCGCTTCACTGACAAGCATTGCCGGCGTAGTGTCTTTTGGGGGATTGTGGTGTCAGTGGGGGGAAGGGGTCTTTTTGTTTTGCTTTTTGGTATGTGTGTGAGTTTGAGTGCGTGCGTGCGTGCGTGCGTGCATGTGCGTGTGTATGTGTGAGTTTGCGCGCGTGCGCATGTGTTTCTTCTTTTTTTTCAGCTCTTTTATTTATTTTATTGCACGACTGCAACATGTACAAATGTTCGGTTGTGGAAGGCAAGAAATGCACGGTTAAACAGCACTAAGGAAAGGAAAAGTCTGGAATGTCCACTGAAAGCTGCCGCAGCGCCGACTTTCACATTCTGAGTTGAAGGGCTTTCCCAAATCATGGCAGCGATGGCGGGGGGTTGATGGCGGGGAAGCTAAGTGGGTAAATAAACGGTGCGTGCCCTGCGCGCGATCGTTTAGCCCTCTAATTACCTCATCTGCCCAAATCACCAGGTGAACTCCATGCCCACTGGCAACGCTCACCTTTTGATGCTTAACGTATGGCCAGACTGCAAACCTGTGTGCTCAGCATGCGAGAAAAGCTGACAGGACTGTATGTGAGTGCTGGGAACCAGGCAAAAGATGGCTGTAGCCTGCCTTAGCCGGTCTTGCGCTTATTGGACATGACGTTTAAACTACACCCATAAAAACAAGCAGCATTAAACAGTCGACTCTGTATAAAGTGACAATTATTCCTACTTCCAGACTCTTCTTTAACGCCGAGTGTGCACAGTTTGGGAGGGATGGGGGTCAGTGAGGGGTGACTTACCTCTTCAAACGGTAGACATTCTGGAAATTGCATAGCCAAGTGAAAATCCATCGACAGTCACTGTTGACTACATCCATGCGTGACACTTACCTTTTCAAATAGGAGCTTTTTCATTTGTTAGTTTCAAGCATATTTATGAAACGTTAAAAATAACGCTATTCATTAGGACAAAACACAACATGCGAATTTCGGGGCAATCCCCTTTATCAAGCTACAAAACGACACTTAACGGTGAAACGATGAAAAATTAGACGTAGAACTTGGACACATCTACTTTTGGTTGTGCTATCATGTTTTCGTGTTTGTTAGTTTGCTTTGTATTTGGTTGTTGTTTTTGTTTGTTTGTTGTTTTGCTTATCTTGCTTTTTGTTTGGTTTGGGTTTCCTTCATTGATTTGTTGTTGTTTTTTAAGTGTATTATTTTTGTCTAGTTTTTATTTTATTTGGTGCTGTCCCTGCCCCAGTGCGGATTCAGAAACGTCAAAGCGGCACGCTGCTTGTCCGCTACTGCCCTGTCCAGCCACGCGCCAAGACCACTGCGCATCAGTCGTGGCTCTGCTCACAAACGTCCACAGGGGAGGCGTCAGATCTTTGGCCGGGAGGTCCTGTGCTTTTGCTGAGTCACTTTGGTGGTGTTCACTCGTGTTAAGTCACAGAGCTAGACTGAGTGAGCGTCCCATCCAGAGAGCAAACCACCACAACTTACGTGGACCTTTTGACGTGGACGAATTCGCCTACTGTTGGTATTCGTTTGCGAATTTCATTCCCCTTGCGACACGTTTGCAAATTGTTTCCCCTTGCAACACGTTTGCAAACTGTTTCCTGTCCTGCTATCTGTAGCCCTTTGCGTTTGTTTGTTTTTCGGGTTTTTTCTTCTCGTTTTGTTGTTGTTTTTTTCTCGTTTTTTTCTGCGCAGTACGGAATGTTCTCCACTGACGTGGACGACTACTTCGTGGAGCCCCTGTGGAACCACAGCAGTGCCGCGGGCAGAGCGGCCGGCCAGCCGTACCCACACATCGTCTACTCCAGGACCTCCATCAAGAACACCGAGCTCCACACACACTGTGGCGTGTCAGGTACTAACGGCTACCCCCCGCTGGGGCACCGCGGACGCTGGAATTAAGGTTCCTTTACTGAAAACTCAAAGGGCTCCTCTTTTGTACATACCGTGGGTCAGAATACTAGTACAGATTTACGTACTGCCGGCAATGTTGTGCCTTTCTAATTTTTAACTTCCTGGTTCCTTCAGCTTAGGTGTTGTTATTTTTCTTCTTCTTTTTCTTCTTTTTTCCCCCGCAGAATTATTAACTGTGACTTGTGTTATTGACTTCAGTCAAGATTTGATGACATTTTTTCTTTCTGATATAACCGTCACGGTTGACCCGGCGTTAATTATTAAGTGTCTGTCCGATAGCAACATTGGACAGTTCAAACAGACAGCCCCAGAGTCAGGTAGCGACAACGAGCACATTAAACGGACACTACGGTCAGGTAACAATGAATTAATACGTCATACTAGCAGCCTGCATAACAGAAACAGCTGTGACATGTTCACATGCTTGTGACATATCGCTTGTCGCCTTGCATTCTTCCTGGGCTCTGTTATACTTATCCCGGCCTCTTCTTTTGGTGCTAATGCTGCTGCGTTGATTTTCTTTCCATACTATTTTCTTGCATCTTTTCAAAACTACGTCTAAGTGCAGGTTCCTAATTTTCATTCCTGTCTTTGTTCTGCCGGTCTAGCTGCTTGCATGCCAGACGTCTGCCTGCCTTTGTTTCCTTTTTTCTGGGAGTCATACGACTGCTTTAGTATTTATAGATTGCAAAATGTGTCTAGGAACCTTATCTCTACACATTCCTTATGTACTTTGAACAGCATATTTGTATTTTTGCAGTCTGGCTATATTAGTATTAACTGAATTGCTGCCTAAGTGCTTGGAATATTAAAGTTGTTGTTTTTTATAATAGTTTTTATCAATCCTTATAAAGGGCATCGTTTACCCGTCGTAAAAAACACCCCACCCCCTGCAGCTCATCGAAAGGAGTTGAATCCAGTTCTCTTCCTTCATATACATATAAAAATATGACACTTTTCCCGTGCTTCTTTGGCAGATTATCAGCGAAAAAAGTACCTATGGCTGAAGCACAAGTCGCCAGTCATTTTCAACGAGGTTCTGAAACCCAGTCTACGACTGAAGGCATGGCGTCGCTTGTTCCGGAAGACTCAGGGGAAGCATCAGCTCATCCACTCCAGACGTAAACCTCGCTCGGTCAGCAGGGAGCGACACGTGGAGACCCTGGTGGTGGTTGACAAGAAGGTGACGGAGTACTACCGCCAGCACCACGACGTCCGTCACCCCGACGGCCTCACCGCCTACGTCCTGACCATCATGAACATCGTAAGCTCCTACAGCAGACTGCCAGCACGCCCTGTGTGCACCTCAATCTCAACAGACACAGTACTTCAGTATTGCACTGGCACACCCTGTGTGCACTCTGATACTCAACAGACACGGTACTTCAAGATTGCACAGGCACGCCTTTTGTGCACTCTGATACTCAACAGACACGGTACTTCAAGATTGTACAGGCACGCCTTGTGTGCACTCTGATACTCAACAGACACAGTACTTCAACATTGCACTGGCACGCCCTCTGTGCACTCTTGAGTCTGATACTCAACAGTCACAGTACTTCAACATTGCACTGACTCGCTTGGACTTTTCTTGCTCACAGTCCTTGTAAGAGATGCCGAGCTTCTTTGTTTTGGTTCGGTTGGTAGAGTGTTTTGTGGATTAGCTGATGGGTTGGTTGGCTGACTGTTTGTTTGTTTTTTTGTTTTGTTTTTACATTGTTGTTCATAGTCGTCATACACTTTACCTGCAGACATCGCAGAACTGGCTCATTGACAACGTAAATACTATTTTTTTCCTCTTTTCTCTTCTTTTTGTTTTCTTCTTTCTTGTGGCGTGTTAGGGTGGAGTTGTCTCGGAACAAGAGAGGTTGTGAACCCTATCTTGACACAGACACTTGTGTGAAATAGTGATCGAGTTGCGTAATATATCCACCGATCTTCAAACCAGATTTACTTCTGTCCCATCATTTTGAGCGCAGAAGATAAGATGGCATTGTTCGTTGTGTGTTTTACCTTGTTACAACGTTGTATGGCGTTTTGGCGATTTAGACCCAGATGCGATACGTTCTGATTGGCTGTGTTTCTGTCACGTGGAGGTCAGGTGGCCAAGCTGTTCCATGACCCATCCATCGGCAATGCCATCAACATTGTCGTCAATCGACTGATTGTTTTTACTGGGGACGATGTAAGTATACGTGTGTGTGCGTGCATGCGTGCGTTCGTGCGTGCGTGCGTGCATGCATGTGTGAGAGAGAGAGAGAACTTTACTTTTCAAGGATTGCAATTTAGGTTCATTTACACCTGTCTAACAGCTAGGTCCTTGCTAAACTATTACTGCCTATAATTTTTTTAAGCAGAAACAAGAAAAGGGTTAAAAAAAAATTCGATATATATTTAGAGACGGTAGCAAATAAACAAGAGAGAGAGAGAGAGAGAGAGAGAGAGAGAGAGAGAGAGAGAGAGAGAGAGAGAATAAAATCTTTGTATTTCATTTTGATGATGTGGATTTAAATCTACGAGGTAAAAAAAATGTGCAGTTTGCCTTCCTGTGTTGGTAGCTAACCGTTCAGTTACAGAAAGCGTTAACGGGAACTGAATGAAACAGGAAAGTCTCTCCCCCTCTCTTCTTCCCCAGGAAGCCAACAAACTGCTGCACAAAAAATTGAAGCAACTACGTTCATAGAAATGTCGTTAATGGGATGTGCTGTCAGGCAGTCGCATTTGGTGTTACTAGAGGCTAAGATGCCGACCGTAACAGGTAGGCCGCATAACGGGGGGAGGGGGGGGGGGGGGGGGGGGGGGGGGGGTTGTCATTTGTCGATTGTTTTCAGCGAAATTAAGAGAACTTTTCAGCTTACTGTTTTCATCTCTTCGAGCTTCAAACTGCAGAAGGCATGGGGGGGTGGGGGTGGGGGGTGGGGGGGGGGCATATGAAGTAAGATATTTTGATAGCCTATACTTTATGGAGCTTGACGTCTGCAGGACGTGTTATGTTCACGTCTTCTGTGCATCTCTTGCAGAAATAGCTCATTTGCGAATTATTGTCTTCTTCCTTTTGCCCCCCCCCCCCCCCCCCCCCTTTAATCTCCTTTAAATTCCTTCTGTGCGCCCGTGCGGGCGAGGAAATTCAATATTATGTTTATGTATTTCTTTAGGCTTTATGTTTAGGCTACATTTATGCTGAGCTTGTAAAGCGCGGTGTGTTCACCTTTGTCGGTGAGATAAAGCGCTATAGAATTGACCGCTATTATGGTTATTCATATTGTATTTATTACCCATAAATTACAGATTTTCTGCGGCGTAACCAGAGAACCTTCCTTTTCACAGTTGCCATCCGGCAAGGGCAACGTTCGTCTCCCGTGCAAGACTGGTCCTGGGACAGACTCGTTACATACGTGTCCTTGACTTGACTTGACTCCGACAAGACCGTCGTCCTGGGACAGACTCGTTGCATACGTGTCCCTGACTTGACCCCGGCAAGACCGTCGTCCTGGTGACACACTCGTTTACATGTTTGTATCCCTGACTTGACCCCGACAAGACCGTCGTCCTGGTGACAGAGTCGTCGTTTACATATTTGTGTCCCTGACGTGACACTGGCGGCAAACTGGGCGTTCAAAACCATTGACCTGCTTTTGTATGTTCACCGTTCGTATCTGTCATAGACGTGTTTGTTATTGTTTTTCCACTCCAAAGGAGGAAACCTTGCCACAGATCAGTTATCATGCCGACAAGTCGCTGGACAGCTTCTGTCGCTGGCAGTACCGCCTGAGTACACAATCAACCAAAGGTCAGGGTCGTATATCTCACGACAACGCGATACTCATCACAAGGTAAGAGACAACAATGCGTGTCCGCCTAGGCAGGCCAGCCAGTCTGCGACCTCAAGTGCCTCTTCGTCTCTCATTTTCTTGTCATCTGTTCTTAATGATTTTGTTTCTTCAGCGGGTTTAACTGAAAACAAACTCCAAACTGTGCTGTCAGTAAAACTGCAACAATAAAGTCAAAATCATCACTGAGTCAGACTTGAGTTTCTATTAAGCGTCTCTCTGCAGAGACAGAAACAGACTAGCCGTAAAGAGATGACAAAACACGGGAGCTCGAGCGAAGATGCTTGCTGGCCTGAAACCGTAGAAAATGAGGAAATATTCCCATTTGCAGTCTTCCTATGGTGGTTCTATTAATATTTCAGCAACAGACGTACTTTTTTGATTTACATTTGAAGAGCTCAGGGCGCAGCCATGTTGCTTCGTGCTTTACCTACGAAGAGCAGAAAAAGGTTGGCTTCGTGACGTAATTGTACACACATACCAGGCGCGTTCATGATGTCACAGAAATTATCAAAATGGCAGCGCTCACGGCCGTGTTTTCTACATTTCAACTGTTGATTTTTCACAAACAAGACCGTGAGTCGACTGGAAAATTGCTGTGAATGGATTGTATGGTGCATGGTTGTATGGTGTACACAGAACGTGCGCCGAGACGGCAGCAGTTTCACGTGGCACCAGCCATATAACAACCAAACAGCGCTGTAAATACACCACTTTGGCCGATATTGAAAACTCGCTGTGTAATGCTAGTCACTCATTCAGAATCACATACGACTAGAACGCTCTTTACTTTAGAAAAGAAATATTAACAGGTGATTTTATGTTCGGCTGCTTTATTTGTTTGTTGCAGGTATGACATCTGCACCTACAAGAATGAACCGTGTGGAACACTGGGTGAGTTGCAGACTTTGCAATGTGATCAACATGAATTTTGATAGCAGAACCATCTCGGAAAGGTCAACGTGAACAACTTCGCTTGTTGCTGGAAGCATGTATTCTTTCAAAAAACAAAAACAAAAAAAAACAAAAAACAAAAAAGGAAGGGGAAAAACGTCTTGTTTTACGAATACAGTTGAACAGAACATTGCTTTCTTCGACAATCGGAATTACATGGAGGTTTTGGTGGTTTCGCGTTCAGCACGTGATTTTTTTTTCGCTGTGAACTTGCATGTTCTCGCGAGGATTTTTGTTTGTTTTTGTTTTTGTGAACTATAAATTATCATTCATTCATTCTTTAGTATGCTTTATGGTTAGGGTAGATTAAAGAAAAGAAAAAAGGGTGCATGTTTGTTTGAGCCATGGGTGTTAGCAGTATATGATATAAAGAGAGAGAGAGAGCGGGAGAGAGAAGAAGAAGAAAGGGGAAAAAAGCAGATGATGGTGTAAATGAAAAAAGGAGAAGAAAAATGCTGGTGATGGTGTAAAAGAAAAAGGAGAAGAAAAAAAGTGGGTTATTGTGTAAAGAAAATGAAGAAAAAGGCTGGCGCTGGTGTGAGAAAAAAAAGAGAGGAGAAAGCGTGTGATGGTACAAACAAAAAAGTGATGGTAACAAAAAAAAATTAAAAAGGGAGAAGAAAAAAAAAGCAGGTGATGGTGGAAAAAGAAGAAGATAAAAGCAGGCGATGGTGTTAAAAACAAAAGAAGAAGACAGTGCAGTGACAGTGGCATGGCTAGTAATACAAGCAGATGATGGTGTAAAAACAAAAGAAAGAAAAGAAAAAGTAGGTGATGGTGTCAGTAGGTGAGCATGTGGCGACGTGGCCGTGTTGCAGGGCTGGCGCCAGTGGAGGGCATGTGCGAAAAGGACCGCAGCTGCAGCATCAACCAGGACATCGGTCTGGCTTCAGCCTTCATCATCGCCCATGAAATTGGACACAAGTACGTTGCTGTTTCCTTATGCTAGCCTTGCAATGAGGCCGCGTGATAATGATGATCGAAAACATTTTCGCCGGCGCAAGTCACTGTTTCAGAAATGTTCATGACGTCAAGGAGATGGTGCAAGAAAATAATTATAGACGTCGCTGCTGGAGGCAGACAGAAGCATGTCTCCAGGTCCATTATTGGGATATCATTTATCCGCGGATGCTAGTTTTGATCCCACAACTATACTTCGGATTTTACAACTGCTAAACAGTCTTTAGGTTCAGCAGAGAGTGAGCCCGTCGCCCAGTTTTAAAACTGCTGACGACGACTTTCTTTCCGCGCACGCTGTTCATGCTTCCCGACACTTGCAATCCACGCACGCAAACCCGAATGTCTGCATTCCACGCATACCCGAATGTCTGCATTCCACGAATACCGGAACGTCTGCATTCTACACAAACTCGAATATCTATATTCCACGCAAACTCTGTATTCCCGATTGTCTGCATTCCATGCCTAACCAGAATGTTTGACAGGGCGTTTTATAATGTTAGAATTGGGGTTTTGTTTACAAACGAAATGAGTGTTGATGGCGGTGCCTGTTTGTGCTGTGACTCAGTTTCGGCATGCACCATGACGGGGCGGGCAACACATGCGGCCTTGCGGGCCACGAGCCGGCACGCATCATGGCGGCGAGGTTGACCAAGGACACGTCACCATTCCAGTGGTCCTCCTGTTCCAGGGCCTACATCACCGACTTTCTGGAGTAGGACATCACTCCTCTTGCTTGTAAATATGACACTAGAGTTCCCACCCCTCAACCGCACATACTAGCTCTCTCACAAGAATAGTCCACAGTAGCGCCCCCCCCCCCTTCCCCCTCCCCACCTCCACCCCAGCTCACCCCTCTCTGAGTGAACCGCTACTCGTCCTGCATGTTATGATGTGTGCATGTGACATAAGCAGTAGTGTCCCCGCGCAGCGACTCCTTTTCACAGGACGGGTGGTTTGTGCGTAGACCAAAGGATCAGCTCTGCCATCAGGCTATACTGCTTCAAACAAATCGTGTCCTCATCCTATGTTGTCTCTGAACAGTATCAAAATGCATGCTTATCAAACGGTCGGCTACCGTTTTCGTCGCATGAGTACTTTATTTTAAACTTCCGAGCTGGCTTTCGTGTTTTGATATTAAGTTTGATGGCGGGTTTCAAGTTTTGATATACGTGCGTACGAGTGTGTATATGTGTTTGTTCACTAGTATTTAAGCCAGACATCTGAACTTTCTTGCACGACAAATCCGTTTCTTTTTTTCACTCAAAGTTAACTTAATATTTTATCCACTGGGCCACATCGTGATAGCAGCGTAACAGATCACTTGACACAATGGATGCTAGTTCAGCGCAGTGTGAAAAGTTCCATCAGAGAATTACTTGTTCAGCGCAGTGTGAAAAGTTCCATGAGAAAAATGTTCGTTCAGTGCAGTGTGAAAGGTTGCCCCAGAAAAATGTTTGTTCAGCGAACTGTAAAATGTTCGGTAAGTAGACTTCTTGTTCAGCGCAGTGTGTAAAGCTTCGTTAGAAAACGGTCTGATGACAAACGTATGGTAGGAGAAGTGTTGTTGTCATTGTTGTGCGGGATGGGCGCAGTGACAAAGGTATGGTAAGAAAAGTGCAGGCTGGGTACAAAGACAAAGGTATGGTAAGAAAAGTGCAGGCTGGGTACAAAGACAAAGGTATGGTAAGAACAGTGCTGGCTGGGTGCAATGACAAAGGTATGATAAGAGCTGGCTGGGTGCAATGACAAAGGTATGATAAGAGCTGGCTGGGTGCAATGACAAAGGTATGATAAGAGAAGTGCTGGCTGGGTGCAATGACAAAGGCGTGGTAAGAAAGGTGCAGGCTGGGTGCAATGACAGAGAAGTGCTGGCTGGGTGCTGTGCGAGAGGTGACATGAGTGAAGTTGTGTTGTGCCAGCGCAGGGAAAGGCTGGTGTCTGGACAACATCCCCCTCAAACGTCAGGCCTACCCCCAGGACGTGCCGGGCGAGGACTTTGACATGGACACACAATGCAGACAGCAGTTCGGACCTCGCTCCAGGGCCTGCAAGATCAAGGTTTTCAAACCTCTCTCTGTCCTTGGAATTGTCATTGTTCGCTTGGTTGTCACTATCACTGGCCATGTTCTTCTTTTATTTGATGTTGTTAATTGTTGTGTAGCACTGTGTATGTTTCTGTATCATAGTATTGATTTTCACACACACACACACACACACACACACACACACACACACACACACACACACACACACACACACACACACACACACACACACACAAACAACCCCAAAACGTGTACGTATTCAAACCGACGTGATCGAGAGCTGAGGGGCATAAGACATGAAAAATGACATATTGCTGGCGCTTAAGCACAATCGAATATATTATATATGAATAATTGCTGCTACTACTGCTGAAAAAGAACATGATAATGACGGTGACGATGATGTTACAATGACAAAACAGCGTGGTGGGCGACAAGGCTAGTTGATGTGTTCGATATTTGCCTTTCAGAGAGCGTGTCGGGAGCTGTGGTGCGTGAACGACGACGGGGAGTGCGTGACGAACAGCATCCCCGCTGCAGAGGGCACGGAGTGCTACATGTCCAGACACAAGCGGGGGGTCAGTGTCTGGCGTTGCCGTATTCCCAGTGGAGGACGAGGAAACTGCCTCATGTTCGCCACAGCAGTCCCTCAGTCAGCCTCTGCTTGAAATGTGCCGCGTTCTCTCTCATCCTAGCTCAGGACACTGTCAATCGTTTGTCTTAGAAATAACCAGGCTGCGGTAGACTTTGAAATATAACTCTTTGGATGAATTTCTTTCGTTCCATTTGTTTGTTCCCGCTCATCTTTCAAGCGCAATGGTTTGTTTCAACTCCTCAGTTCTTGTTGCGGCCTCGCAATATCGTCTCCGCACATGCAGACAGTTGACTTCCTTATTTGATCATTGCCCATCTCACATGAAGTAGAGAGTTCTGGTTCTGTTGTACTAGACTTCCAAAAAGAGTACCAAAATTCACAGATTCTATGAAGGTAAACTTGTCTTTGTCCAACAAGGAAAACGCCATTTTAGAAATGCCAGCTCCCTCTTGATTGGTTGAAACTAGCAATATTGCGGGTTCAGCAGGGGGGAAAAACAGAAGAAAAAAGGAATGCAATATTGTATCCCGGATATATTTCACGAAACGCATCCCGCAGTGCCTGCAGCGAAATTTTGTTAGCCCGCAAGCCATACTTCCACACTGGAAGCATGAAGGTGTGCGGAACTCATCACGACACAGTCATTCAATTGTCCCATAGTGAGTGAACGTATCTAACTGACTTCCGTTGGTGCACGGAGAGTTTGTAGCCATTGGCAAACAACTCCGCTGTGACCAATCTGCTTCTGAAGAGAAGGAAGAAATTAAAGAAGAGAAGTATCTCTTTTGGTTGGGGAGAGAAAAGTGTCTAAATTGTCGCCCCCACTTGGGGTTTTCTCGGGGACTGGGCGGGGAAGTAAAAAAAAAAAAAGGAAAAAGAAAAGAAAAAGAGTAATGGTGTTGGGACGTGGTGGAATGAAAGCGGAATGACTGAATATGTATGATGATATCAACGCTGGGGGAAAGACAGACCTTCACTGACGTCTTCATTTCCTGCGTGAGAAACACCCGGCTGCCGCTAACACAGTCTTGTTTCCCTTGAGAAAGGCTAACTGTCGATAACAGCCTGGTTCTCTCGCGGAGAACGAACTTCCGTTAACAGTTTTGTTTCCAAGGTAGAAAACAAATACCGTTTGCATTTTTCGGTCCCAGCGCGTGCAGGCGTAACAGAAGGGTGGATTTGCAGGTTGGTCAATAGCAGTCTGTGTAAAGTCAACCGGGAAGGGGGGGGGGGGGGGGTTACAGATCGATATTCTCTTTCTCTGTAGTGTTAAGTATGGGAGAGATCCCCCCCCCCCCCCCCCCCCCGGGGTCTCTGTGTGTGTGCGCGCGCGCGTGCGTCTCTGTCTCTCTCTCTGTCTCTCTCTCTCTCTCTCGTGACCCAGATCTTTGTTACAGGAGCCTTTGAAATTCTGAAGATGAGCATTCTGTGGAAAGCTGTCCTATTTAATGTTGTAACTCTGTTGTCGTTGCTTTCGGATCAAGCACCGCGCGAAACTCTGTCCAAGATGCCAGTAGTTCATATTTTACTGGGTTACGCAGAAACAGTCTAAAAGCGACGTCAGGACAGATTTAGAACAGCGTACAGTACTGTGCGTATTTATGGTCACGATTCGTGATCAAACAGCAACGAGTTTGATTACAGTCTGTAAACATGAGTCGTCAGTCGACGATCGATTGTTTCAGCCGACTTTAACGCTGCGGAAGCGTGCACATCGTTACTCGGAAACGAGATCCGGATCAAACGTTAAAGGAGCATGTGCATGCTGAAAGACAGATATGATAAAACTCACTTATTCTGTGGAACTTTTTGGGGGCTTCATTCTCGAGATTTGAACCTGTTAGAATGATTCTGATGACATTTGTGAGCCAAAATGACGTTTAAAATGTTCAAGGAATTTCCGAGCGCCTCCTTTGATGTTACCAGCAACGACAAAAGAGTTTCAACATTAAAGAAGACAGCTTCCCACAGAATTGCACGAAGAGGGAAGTGCAAGAATTTTAAAGGCTCCTGTAACAATGATCTGCACCACGACAAAGAGGGAGAGAGATTGGGAGGAGGGGGGCGAGGAGATGGGGGGGGGGGGGGGTGGTGAGAGAGAGACTGGGGGTGGGGGGGATCTCTCCAGCATTATTTAGCACTGCAATGAGCGAGGGGGAAAAAATCGATTAGCGAGCCACCCCACCCCCCCCCCCCCCCCCCAAAATCCCACCTCCACAGTATGTTGCCTGAACAGCCAAAGGAAGTGAAAACACGCCGACGTTGTCGTTGGGTCTCGGAGGGCGGTTGCGTTAATTAAACGTCCACTCGGTCCGGCGTGGAGAGGTGCACTGCTCCTTACCACGGTGCAGCCAGCCAATCCTGAACACAAACACGTATACAACGTCCGCTCGGTCCGGCGTGGAAAGGTGCACTGCTCTTTACCACGATGCAGCCACCCGCCAATCCTGAACACAAACACGTAGGTACAAAACCAGTTCTCAGACCCATGGCCCTGAATACAGAACTGCCTTGAAGAACGGCTTGAACGAGTCTTTCGGGGGTTTTGAGCGATACATCCGGGGGCAAATATTGCTGCGAGAAAGCGTGAAACAATTTGCTGTTGTGTTGTAGAGATTAAGCAGCAGCTCAACAACAAAAATCGTAGATCATGTTTATATAAAATGTTCATTATGAAACGTTCTTTGAAATGGAACCGACTATGAATGATTGCAGATCGCATCGTTTTATTATTGAAGTAGATTGTGTAATTTCCTACAGAGCAGGCTTTGTTTAATGATTATAACCCTTTTCACATCGTTGTAATCATTTCTGGGCACGTCCGAATCGTTGCCATGGTACGCTGCCGGGGTCCGGGTGTTGTGTTTTGTGTAAACAAGAGTGCCGCCGGGTGGTGTTTCAGTGGTGTCGGTTTGGGGACTGCGCCAACCCCCAGTACGAGGCCCGCACTGTGCACGGCAGCTGGGGACAGTGGGGGCAGTGGGGGGACTGCTCCAGGACTTGTGGAGGGGGAGTGGAGACCAGCCAGCGACAGTGCGACGACCCGGAGTAAGTCATGCACAGTAGGCAGTAGCTTTAGTGCAGCAAACATCTGTACTTCTCTGTATCTCTTCTCTTGTGGTTGACAGTGTGTTGCATCGTAGTTTCAGATTGTGGCTGTCCTCCTCGAGTTCTTCTCCTTCTTCCTTTTTTCTTCTTCTTCAGTTTGCTACGTTTCCTTTATCTTGCAGACCCAAAGACGGCGGTCGTTATTGCGTGGGTCTCAGGAAACGATACAGGTCCTGCAACGTGACTGTGAGTGTTGCTCAGTCCAGCATGCATGGAAAGTGTAGTCATCGGCTTTCAACAGGTTTACATTAATAATCAACAGTTTATTTATTCAGGTGTATAAGATAAATGTGACATACGCCGTGAAAACATAAGTGCTTGCATTTTGGTAAGTTACTATGTGGTTACTTTTAGGCAGACTTCATAGATTGATTGTGCAGCAGTGAGTAAGCTGTCGCTTTTATCAGATGAAAGAGAAAGCACATATGTAAGTTGAGCAGGGTTGTATGTCGATGGTGAGTACATTGTGACTTAGGCACGTCTGGTCCAAGCCTGCTGTGTCTGTGTTACAGCCATGTGGTCCCGATGCTCGCGACTTCCGTGAAGTACAGTGCAGCAGTTACGACAACGTACCTTTTAGAGGACGTTACTACAAGTGGATGCCCTACACAGGAGGTTGGTTTTGACATCATTATCGTCACTGAAAGTATCGTCATCGTCGTTATCATCGTGACATGAAATTAATTACCGCCAGCTGTATTTGCTTTCTTGCCCGACCATCTCGGAGTCAGTAGGTGTTTGCCAGACTGAATGAACACTGAGGCAGACCAGGATTTTCCGGCAGAAACAGACACACCACGCAGTTTTGCTTACAAGGGAAACTCGTTCAGAATGACTGAGGTAGTGCCGTTCCTGATGTAGAGTTACATTATGTTACAGCGAGAAATGTGGCATTGCATAGTACAGCTTATGTTTCAGATAAATGAAGTCTGAGGGGAGGGTAGAGGCCTGGCTGTTGCAAGATGCTCAGAAATGACGATGGCCTTAGCCTTGTCTCTGGTGCCTACAGGCGGCCAGAACCACTTTTACTGGCTACCAACAGAAAATCCTGTTGAGATAGTCGTGATGATGCATTGAAGGATTTCATTTAGCCACTTCAGTGCAGCTCGGTATAGTACTCGCGTGTGTTGGAGCCAGTGTGTCCGCGCGTTTAGAATTGTTCTGACGATCAAGATTTTGTGCATCATAAATACTTTAATTATTCTGATTATTATTAAATTGGATAATAATGTTGAATAATGGCGTCAGGGGAAATAGTCACCCACTCGTTTCTGAGCGACTGAAAAGACGGCATCATGGTAGCCCCAGTAACCGACTCCGGTGGTGAGATCAGAACTGTTGAATGGCTTGTGCCAATGACGACTTGTTTAATACGAAATGCTGCGGAAAAAAATAACAGCACGCTGGCCTAAAACGCGCATTAGACTCAAGTCTTTTTATTAGCTTAAATCATACAGAGCAATGTTGACTTAAACAAATTCAAAAGCTATCACATTAGAAGCGACTTTAACCAATGTCCTGCACTCTGATTAGCTGAACCGAAAGCATCAAGAGCTGCATCTAAATACAAAAATCTTATTATTAGCTTAAATAATACAGAGCAATGTTGACTTAAACAAATTCAAAAGCTATCACATTAGAAGCGACTTTAACCAATGTCCTGCACTCTGATTAGCTGAACCGAAAACATCAAGAGCTGCTAGATGCAAAAATACAAAAATCTGAAACAAGAATGACTGCTAACGCTCTAAAACAAGACCCGAACACATGAAATGTTCAAAAGAGCGCTTATTCATTAGGACACTAACACACAATCTGCACATTTCGGGGTAATCTTCTTTGTCAAACTACAAAACGACACATAAACAACAGTTAAACGGTTAAAAACGATGAAAAATGAGACGAGAAGCAAAATAACTCATCATTTTTGGTTGAGCTATGTTGTTTTCCTGTCCTGTCCTGTCCAGAAGAATAAACTGGACAGGAAAACAACATAGCTCATCCAAAAAAGATAAGTTCTTTTCTCATTTTTTGATCGTTTTCCACCGTTTAACTGTTGTTAAAGTGTCGATTTGTATCTTGAAAATTCGCAGATTGTGTGTTCGCAGATTGTGTGTTTGTGTTCTAATAAATAAGCGTTCTTTTTGAACCTTTTATGTGTTTGGATCTGCTTCTAAATACGTTTGCTGACATAATCTGTTTTGGCTTAAAGTACTTGATGGGCGGCTGGTTGCTCACTTTGATTATGTATACGACGGTTTCTTCTTTTCGTGGAATACTGTATTCCGTCTTCTACACGGGAAGTTGAAGACAGCTAGTGTTCCACTAGTGCAGCCACGGTTGAAGTGGGCGCTGTCTCTACACAGGGAAGAAGGCCAGGTGAAAGAGGCTAAAGTTTTGAAGAGTTTGAGAGATACCGTCACTCCAGCCCGGAGTGCGGAGCGGAATTAGCCAAACAAAGGTGGCCAGACAAACGTGTCAACCGCTTCAAAGGCATTTTTGTGAGGGTAACGTCTGCTTTGCGATGTGAGGTGCATTCGCAGACATACTGAATTTTCGAGTGCATAGGTAATTGCTTGGTCTGAATGGAAAAGATGTGACCGAGGTAAGAAATGAGTTATTTTCATAAGCGCAGTGGGATTAATTTTGTATTTTTATGCGTTTCAGAGCAGGAGAAGCCTTGCGCGCTCGTTTGCATGGCAGAGGGCTACAATTTCTACACGGAGCGAGTGAGCAAGGTGATAGATGGAACCAAGTGCTACCCGGACAAACCTCACATCTGTATCAACGGCGAGTGCAAGGTAGATGCGGGAACAGATGTGGCACATCAGGCCTGATGAGACGTATGACATACTACATGTTTCAGTTATATTCCTTTATTTGGAAACAAAACATTCAAAAACATTTATCAAGCAAGCCCCCGAAACCCATCTGTTCATCATGCGCTACTTAATTTCAAAATGTTCTCTCCTGTTTGCCACACATGTTACAGCTTAAGCATACAATAACTGTATTTGCCGTCATTGTTTTTCTAGTGCTATTTTGAAGCGCTTCGAGCCAGAACGAGATGGAACTCTCTAGAAGTCTTCTCTCTCTCATGCGCTTAGAATGTGAATGTCTGGGTGACTGTCAATGGCCGCTCATTGTCTCCTTGTCTCCTGTTTGGTCCGTGCAGTTTGTGGGCTGTGACGGGTTCCTGGGTTCACGAAAGAAAGAGGACGTGTGTCGTGTGTGTGACGGCGACAACTCCACTTGCCGAACTGTGTCTGGTGTCTTCGACAAACCACTGCCGAAGGGAGGTAAGTCATCGACTGCTTTTTCCGCCCTCAAAATAACCTTGTGACGCTGTCTCCTGCATATATTAACTTTGCTTTGCTGCTTACAAATATTTTGTGTACAGGTAGCGATAAATTAAGTTATTGTTGACACGTAAGAAAACGTGTTTTAAGTGCTAATTAACTCACCTTGTTTATTCAAGTATCATTGGTTTGAGAAAAGTGAATAACATGTCTGGAAAAGATGTCTGGTTGACAAAGGCTCGTCGACGAGTAATAATGACTTTTACGGGTGTAACATGTAATTTTTATGTTTGTTGCAAAACAGAAAAGGCATTTTATTTGGACAAAACCAAACATGTGCAAATGTTCGGTGCAAGCACGTGTTTCAATCTATTAATAGACATTATACAATAACAAACGATGAAATATGAGTACTTTCGGTTGCTGCAGAGGTTTGTTGTGGAATACTTTTGTCGCTTGTTTATTGTCAGCCTATGGTAAAACTGTAGGGTTTTTTTCTCACCAAAATTCTTGCCTAACACTAACACTGATGCCCTGTTCGCAGCGTACCAAGAAATTGTCACCATTCCACGAGGAGCGATGCACGTGCAGATCACTGAAGCAGCCTTCTCTTCCAACTACCTCGGTATTCCATCATGTGTTTGTTCTTCTTCTGCGGTTCAGGGTTGTCTTCGTTAGAGATGATAACCTCTACTTTGCTTTTTGCTGCGCTTTTTCGTGTTCAGGTTTCCTCTCAGTTGAAGTTCCACTGTTGAGGTACCCATCTACATCTAAACGAACTCAGTGAGAAGCCCTATAGACTCTAGAGTACAGACTAACCCAATACTGGGCGATTCAGGTGGGGTTGTTAACTCCCTTGACTTTTGCCCGGCATCGCTTAAGTCCCTTAGCTGCTTTTACTTCCGGTGCGTACTTTCTTCACAATGGAAGGCGGTGACAATGAATTTGCGAATTTTACCCTGCCAACTTTGAAGGCATTTTTGGAGGCTCATAGTCAGAATGTGTCTGGCAACAAGCAATAACTTGTTGCTCGTGCTATAGGAGGCCCCAAAACGCATTTTTTCCACGAAATCGCGATCTTCTGGTCAGCCAAAAAAACGACGCAAAGACACTTTTTTCCCCACCTTCCATCCCTTTCCCCCAGTAATTTTAGCAACTGCAACAGTGGTGGCATTTGTACTGCTTCGCAATACTAGGTTCAACTTCCATTGTTATACACAGCGTGAAGCAACGCCTACTCAGAAATCGGCCCGGAAATGACGCTGCGACCTCTCGCGACTTCTTGCGCGAAAGATTGCAAAGGGCATTCACTCGCGCAAAGCAGCTTCACTGAACCGCCCAACAGATAGACTCACAATTTGTGCAGATCGATGAGCCTGAGTCAGCTGCGTGTCGCTCGAACTTCTTTTCTCATTGACCTCATTTACTTTCAAAAGCTGTGGATCTGGGGGGTATCCGTTTTCGTCAGGGCCGCTTAGTGTGGAAGTGAAGCAGAATTTCCTCATGGAGAGACGATTCTGTGCTTGGTCCTGCGTTTGGGCCATCTACAAATCTCTCCATGGACATTTGGATCGGCTCCTCCAGGGGAGCCAGCAGTGTCTAGTCTCTTTCACATTACATGCTGTATATGTGTATAAGGTGAGGGGATGTTTGGTGTACCCCCAGGACGAACAAACCGTCATAAGTCAGTACACATTCAAACCGCTTATCATATCTTGAAGTATACTCAGGTCACATCTACATGTTCACAAATAGATCTACAACGCGGAAGATCCCACAATAGTCCGGAAAGGTTACATTCCACAGGTAAAAATGGGGTATTAAATATTGAATTTAACATATGTTGTATCTGAGCAATTTAGTGATATATGGATAAATGGGTGCGGGATCGATGATTGATTTATTAAATTCATTCGTTTCTTTACTAAATCGTTTCTTTATTTATTGTTTATCCTGAAATCCTAATCAGGAAGAACTACACGAATCAGGTCACTGCTGTCTCTAGGTGTACGGTGTTCTCTTTCAACGCCTTGCTCATTTAAGTATACAACACTGTTGTGGGAAAAACGGTCACTGAATGTTGGTTGGTTGTAATCATACAAAACGATATTTGTAAGTAAGTGGGGTTTGATGTAGACGACGATTGTCCCTGACATGTGGTTCATCAAGTACTGGCGTCAATGTTGTGTGTGGAAGCGCTGAGAAACGTGAAGGATGAGTACTACATCAACGGGGACTGGACGATTGACTGGCCCCGCAAGTTCCCCATCGCCGGCACCGTCTTCCACTACAAGCTGGTGGAGCACGAGCCGGAGTCGTTTCGGGCGCTGGGACCTACGAGCGAGGACCTTGTCGTCATGGTAACAGTTTTTCTTATGTGGCAGCTGCTGGGACGCATTTCATGTCTCTTTGTCGAGTAGGTCCTGCGGCACGGGAGTATGAGGATCTTGCCAGGATTAATTTCTGTTGTGATGATTGAAAAAACTCACCTGAAGTCAAGCGTATCAACACAACTACATTCCAGTCTAATGGAGCTTTATTGCCAAGTGACAGAATTGTACAAATAAACTGAAAACCCAATAATAATGATAATGATTATGATGATGTTCAACATATGTTTAGCACATTGTGCTGACAGTTGCTGACTAGATAACGATGCTGTGAGGTTCACTGCTAAGACAGTTTCATGCATTGTGACTGGCTACCGTTCAGGTGATGGTTGTGTTGTTATTGTTGTTTGTTTGGTCAGATGCTGCTCCAGGAGGAGAATCGAGGTATTGAATACCAGTACAACCTGCCTGTCAACGAATCGGCCACTGACCACGACATTTCACTCTACACCTGGGGACACTCGCCCTGGTCACCCTGCACCAAGTCGTGTTCCACAGGTCAGTTCGTCACTGTCGCCACAACTGACCAGCAAGTATGATAACAGGACCTAACCTTCTTAACGTGTTCTGGTCAGTGCTACAAATGTACACCCTCAACACCACCTTCACCACCACCACCACCACCAACATCAACAGCGACGAAGCTTGTTTGTGTACAAGTTGGTTATTTAAGATGACTTATTTTTCGTCATTGACTGTCTACCGTTGATTGTTCGTAGTGCCTGTGTTTGTGCAGGTGTGAGTGTGTCCAAAGCGCAGTGTGTGAACAAGTCAGATGATAATGTGGTGGAGGATGCCTACTGCCGGCCGCAACCCAGGCCCAGCGACCACAACAAACACTGCAACCACCAGCCCTGTCCACCCGAGTACGTGTCTCTGCTACTGTGTCGGGCTTCTTTCTTTGTTTAGCCGCCTGTTTGACTGCCTGCGTGTTTATCTCTCCGTCTTTCTGTTTCGGTGTCAGTCGTTTTCGCTGTCGGTATTTGTTCTTGTTGACCTTTATCAACAAACGTCTATCGGCTACGTCCTCATCGAAAAAAATCCTTTAATTTATTTAAAAGTAGATATGCCGGAGGTTCGGTTGAGGGATTTCGACTGTATCCCAGTCATCATATTGTATTAATGTAGGTCGCTTTTATATTCACGTGGTTTAGAACTACGATGGATGCCGTCAGTGTGTTTGTGGTCAGTAGAGTTTGTCTTGGATCCACGACACGGGGGCCGGTACCCAAAGCTTCCATTGACTCAGCTGATAATTATATCAGATCACCAACGCTCAGATGTTGAGCATGAAACGAAAACAATTATTTTAGCATTTTCTGTATTGTCAATACTTGTAAGCCAGAGTAAACTTGACGTGACATTATTCATGGGCATTGCAGATGGTTATCCACACAGAGAGGCAATGTGGACTGTCTTTTTGGCTGAGAACATGCTAGATGATTGTGAGACAGGACAGTTCTATGTTTCTCACTGCGAACGTTACCGCGGTAGCCTACTATGAGGTGTTTTTTCCCCCTCCCCGCTGCACCAAGATTTTGTTATGGACTAACGTTTTCAAAATGACACCAAATTCACATTCTTTTGTGCTTTACTTTTTTCTGCATACTTGTTTTTCCTTCCGAATATCCGTCGAAATGGTCACAGCGCTAATTGTTTTTTACATGGCTGGTGCCACGTGAAACTTCTGTCGTCTCGGCGCACGTTCCGTGTACACCATACAACCATGCACCAGTTTACAGTGTCACTCTTTTCGAAGCCACATGCGTAGGGAGCATGTATGTTTAGCTGTAACCTAGCTGCCACCTGCACTGTTGGTAACATGGGGGTGGAAATAATAGTCGTCACAGAAAGTTGACCCCGGAGAAGAAAATTCTCCCGCCGCTCCTAAGGGAACTCGAACCCGCCATCTTTCGATCACGAGTCCGGCGCTGAGCTATTCCTGCTACCCGACTTAAACAAGACGAGGCAGTTACGTCCGCTGGTGCAGGAAAAACACGGTGATCAAGACGAAGCGGTTGTAAAGCCATCGTCCTGGTGGGTTGCTGCAGATGGTCGGTGGGTCAGTGGTCGGGATGCAGTCAGACGTGCGGGGAGGGGGTCAGGACGCGACTCGTCGTCTGCACGCAGGTCATGAGCGACGGCGAGAAGGTCGTGCTGGACGACTCCGAGTGTCGCCATGGCAGCAAGCCTACTACACACCAAGACTGCAGCCTGCAGCACTGCCCCGCCATTTGGCACACATTTGAGTGGTCGCAGGTGATGTACAACCGTCCTCTCCATGTATCTACTTTAAATCAAAAGTATAGTAGTAGTAGTAGTAGTAGCAGTTGTAGCAGCAGTAGTACTAGCAGTGGCAGTAGTGGTACTGGTAGTAGCCCAGGGAGCAGCAGCAATAGCAGTATGAAACAAACGGGAGAGTCAGCAACTCATAAAGGTTAATGTCCTTCTATAGTGTGTTGTGTGTGTGTGTGTGTGTGTGTGTGTGTGTGTGTGTGTGTGTGTGTTATCTCTCTTTTGTATCTTTGTTTTTATGTCAACAGTGCATGCCGTCTTGCGGCCCAGGGGAGAAAACTCGTCGGGTGGTGTGCATGACGTCAGACAGCAACACATACGTGGACGACAGTCAGTGCCAGCAATCAGGGGAGGTAAAGCCCGTCACTCGCCAGGCCTGCATCAACAGACGGTGCCCTCCCCCTCAGTGGAGAAAGGGCGACTGGGGACAGGTAGGGATACGTGGAGGGCCAGATGCTGTACAAAACGACAGACAGGTGCATGAATGAAGTAGATTAGAGCTTAATTCCGTTTTGGGAACACTATAAAGCAATAGCCTCCTTTTTATATTTATCATTATTATTAATGACCAGGGCCTTCCAGATGTATGCATGCACTCTGGCAGACTGGCACTGTCGTTTGCGTTAAAGAAGACGACTGGCGGGGAGACCAGAGCCAGGATGGTGACGGTCTAGCCACTGGAAGCACCGTTATGTCCCTGAACGTTTCACAAACTAGCTGTTCCAGAAGCCGAGATTCGGACCCACAACCAGCAGATCCACATGTAGTGTTGCATTGTTATGAGAATTCACAGTGTAAAAAGTCGTGCCAGTTGTTTAACCAGTTGTTAGTCGACATCTTTAGCGATCCTGCTTTGGTTCTTACCAGTGCTCCGTCAGCTGCGGCAAGGGGAAGCAGGAGCGCAGTGTTCAGTGCCAGTCGTTCAGCGGCAAGCCCTGTGACCCGGCCCTGCGGCCCGCCGCTGTACAGGACTGCAACAGTCCCTGCAGCAAGAGGCCGGATGTGGAGAGTGAGTATTGCACCACCTGCTCTTTTCTCCCCTTCTCAGTTGTAAAAATTGTGTCATGTGACTTCTGATCAGCCGTGGCTTCGGTCTTTTGCATGTATGCTTTCACAATGTGACGTTTAGATCTTTGTGTACTTAACATTCATTACATTGTCCGCTGTTTGCTTTGGCTTTTAGAGGCGAACTGATGAGTTGGTTAGTTCTTAGATTTTAGCGTCCAGTCAGCCGCATAGGGCTAACCTCAGGAGTAATGATACATTCAGATTTCTTTTACACCAGTTCAAAACACAGGTCACTATTTAATCACAAGCAAAAAGGTGGATCACAGTTTACAACACAACACAGCCAGCAGCAAACGCGATTTTCAGTCTGGCAGTGCAAGAAAGATTGTGAAACGAGATATTTGAGGTGTGCAGGTTACTTTTCTATCCTTCAACCTCATGAACCCTGTAATATTCACTTCGTTGACCAGTTTGCCCTAAACCTCCATCCCCCCATTCTGTATTGTGTTTCGTATTGATTCCGGGAAGATGCTGACGTTTTTGATTTGCTGTTTGCAGAGTGTGAAGACAAGTTCAAAGTGGCGTACTGCCCGCTGGTGTTCAACTTTGGTTACTGTGAGCGGCCCTACTTCCAAACGATGTGCTGTGAGACGTGCAGCAAGGAGGGAACGCCGCCCCCAATGCCGCCCTTTCCTCGGCGAAGGGCGCGGGGGTAGCCGCTTCCTTAGTCTACAGAAATAAAGACATTCATCTTGAAACTGTAAACAGCGAACGTCAAACTTCTACTCCTATTGTTCCGTTATGCTCACATGGACTGACTTACTTTCTTCAATCATAAATAACTTGAGTCAACAAATCAACCTCAGTCAGTCGATCGACCAGTTAATCAAGCGATCGATCCCATTCAGGGTAATATCCAAGGAGACGGTCGGAAATTCCTGGGGCATTTTAAACGCCATTTTGGGCCACAAATATCATCAGAATCACTCAAACAGGGTCATATGTAGCGAATGAAACCAACATTTGCAACAAGGAATTTCCGACCGTCTCCTTGGATATTACCCCAGCGAGTACTGATCATTGCCGCCCCATTCCCGTGGTTGAATGATGGCATGTCGATGTTACAGTGGATCGATTCAGCTGGACTGCCAATCAGGCAACCAGTAAGCGTCCTCGTCTATTTCCCTAGTCACGTGTCTCCTGAGTCTTCCTCAACCATGTGGAGGACAACAAACACCTGGAAACTGCCTTCAACAATTTTCGTGTGGCACATTGAATACTCGATAGTTTTTGTTTGCTATTTATTTTCATGGTTATATAAAGGTATTGTCTCACTGTTTTGTATGTAGGTGTACAAGTGTATCACGTAATTATCTAGTCTTGTAGTTATTTTTTACAGAAATGTATTGGAATCTTCAACTGGTTCAAAACAGGACTGCTCGTTTCGAGGATACTGAAATGATAGCGCTGAACTGTGCGAAGCTAATAATTAGGCTCTCTGTCTGTCTGTCTCTGTCTCTCTCGCTTGCTCGCTCGCTTACTCTCTCCCTCCCCCAACCATCTCTCTCTTCATCGGGGTTTCGTGTAGTGGTTGCATGGATATTTTTCGGGTTCACTGAAAGACATAGTATGAAGCTAATAGTATCAGAACTGATTGATGCTTCTGGTATCTGTTTCTATGACAAATTCTATCTCGTGTATTTTCTTTTTTTAAGTGTGCGTCTCTGTAAACTAATGGGCCGGCCTCTCTGGCCCAGTTGTACACGCTTCATTTTTAAACTGAGTTTGGCATGACTATGATCCTTTTTGGCACTAATTTGATAGCCCGTACATTGAAAGTGATAATAGCCATTGAATGAAATATCCTTTTTATCACAATGAAACGATATCACATAAGCAGTTTGAATATGTTCATAATTATCCTGTCAGACTGAGTGTGGTTATGGCTTTGATTTTCTTTACCCAAAGGCAAGAGTCGTATGTCTGGAAAACATGACCGCTAGAGATAGCTCGGCTGCTATGTAAACAGTTTTTAACCTCGCACAATAACTACTTCCCACTCCGTGGAAAGTACTGTTGATAAAACAAACAAAAAAGTCATCAAACTCTGAGCTTGGAACAGTTTAAGTGTAGGAATTCAGCCACGGTAAACTATCTTCTAGTGAAAACGTCAGTGGTGAATTAGCACTTACCTTCATTTTGCCTCTGGGAAATCAGTATTGTAATTCACACATACGCCTGCAATGGCGCGCCTTTGTTTTCAACCTTTAGTACACTTACAGCGACCGTTCTTGTACCTCCGGGGTCAAAACGTTGGCAGTGATTTTTTCTTTCTGCGGGTATTGTTTTTATTAGTATTTATTCAATATCATTAGTTTGTTGTTGAGGGGAATACTTTCCTCACATTGTATTCGTGTGTGTATCCGTCCATTGCATGACGTACCAGCAAGTCCAGCGCTGAGATGTATAGTGGGTTTGTTATGTGTGTATACGAATGAGTTGTCAGTACACTGGAAATCTTGATTACAAAATTTTATGTCACAGTTTCTCGGTTTATTTATAAAATGAATTCATATGACGATTTTGAATGCATTTGAAGACAGTCTATTAACTCCAGAATTTCAGGACTCGGCTGAGACCTCATTCGTAGATTCATTAAACAATATTTATACCAATACCCCAGGAATATTATGTGCTATTTCCCACATAATAGCAACCGTATTCCTCGAAAAGCGTGCATCAGTTTTCTGTAAAGTTGAAATCTGTAATCGCTACAGTTCTTTTGAAGAGGAAACCAGACACATATTTGGAAGCGCAACATGCATTGTAGATGAAATACTTTTTTTTTAAATCGCGCACGTGCTCGCGCGCATGTGTGTGTGTGTGTGTGTGTGTGTGTGTGTGTGTGTGTGTGTGTGAAAAGTACAAACTGAATTCACCACTTCCGATAGAATGGGAAAACAATGGATTGACATCGCCGAGAATGGCCAGCAGTTTGTAGAAACATGTTTTGTAAACTTCAACAAGCAGATCTTATTGTGGACACAAACAGCTCCGCCAGACACACCACACACACACACACACACACACACACACACACACACACACACATGCGCGCAGTCCACTCACGCACTCGCGCAAACGGGCAAGAAAAGGTACTTTTGATAATTTATTCTCGTCTTTGATAAGGGTAGAACTCAAAAGACCACACTACATGATTCCATTAGAAACAAATACATACAACAAAGAGCAAAATGATTCTCAAGAACATGCTCACTTCAGAATCAATCCACTCTTTTGTGCGCGCAAGCCGCACTTGACCCTTGTTGTTTGGGGGCCCCCAAGAAAGCATCAACTTCATTTAGAATCCACTGATTTTATTCCCTTGAGAAACAAAGCTTTGCTTGTGAATAGGTCGTCACCAGAATACCTTCCTTATCTTACAACTCTGTAACCTTCCAAATTAGTTTTTAAGCATGATCTAATTGAAGTTTTCTTAAATGAAGTTGCCTGTGTAATTAAAGCGTTTAACAGAAACAGATTGTGGTCACAGGGTCACGCCCTTATCATTACAAATGTGAATGTTCAGTTTAACAACAGAAGTGCGCTGGGGCGTGGCAGAACAATTCCTAACTTTGGCTGGCTCAGTCACTCAGTGCTGGAATATGCTGCATGGTTTGAACTAGCACTTCAACATTCACACGCGTTTCGTGCGATAACAATGATGATAACAAAGCGTTGCACTGTGGGAACGTTGAAGCCTGCAGCAAACACGTGAGACTTAAAGTGCTACTGCATGACCGCCTTGCTTGGGAGGGATCCCGTCCCGGCGCCTGCCCTTTGTCATTTAGTCTGTCATGAAATAACAGTTTGTCGCTTGGTGGCTACCTGCGTTGAAGCTTCCTGGTCGTCAGCCTTCAGTGCTTTTCTTGAAGGCATCTGTGAAGAAAATTTGCACGTCCAGTTAAAAAGCCTTTGCTTCTTCTTTTTGCTTTCGTTTGTTTTGTTTATTTTTGTTATTTTAATAATAATAATAAAAAATAATGTCCTGTTTATGGGTTGTCAGAACTGCTTCAGCTTCTGCATCCTAACAAACTTTGTTTTCGAGGGATGGGGCGGGGTGAGTGGAGAGAGAGAGAGAGACAGAGACAGAGAGAGAACGTCTTCAGATATTCAGCAACCTTCGCCGTGATTTCAATGCGCTGTCAAGCGCTTTCAATGCTGTGGTGGGCACTGGAACGGTTAATTGCCGCCTAACAATGGGGACAATAATCCACTACCAAGTGCACCCACTGCTGAGCGGTATGGTGGACATTTGGTTTATATGTCTATTCTAAAAGAATTCGGCTGATAAGACTAAAACAAAAATAATTTCACTCAACAATCAACACTGCAACATCCATCTTCTCCGTTGGCAGTTCTTGAGAGTTCTTGAGAATCATTCTGTCTTTGATACAATAAAGAAGAGTAGTTAC
The DNA here is from genome assembly GCA_018857735.1 of Alviniconcha marisindica. Taxonomy (NCBI): domain Eukaryota; kingdom Metazoa; phylum Mollusca; class Gastropoda; family Provannidae; genus Alviniconcha; species Alviniconcha marisindica. The sequence goes on along the minus strand of JABMCL010001525.1, from coordinate 526,297 downwards.
TACTCGACTGCTTTCGCAGTGGGAATTGTGAAAAATGGTTTAGTTTGGAAGATATAACCACGCTACTAACATTTTTTTTTAAATTGTCCCAAAAGTACAAGAAATTCACAAATGACTAACAACAACCGTTATGTATAACTTTATATTGCTACATATACACACACACTGAGAGCCAGGCTGTTCACAATGTACATTTTGAAAAGTCAAATACACACACCTTGTTATTGCTATCAGTGTCAACACGTGTAGCGTAATATGATGAGGATGATAGATAATGTCCATAGTAATATTAATGTAAATTATAGCTAATAATCATAATAATAAATGATGTTGATGATTAAGATGAAGAGCACGCCAATAAGAGTGAACTCACCCAAGACAAGACAACCACAGAATAATAATAACAAATGGTAATGGTAACAGTAAAATGACCTCAAATGTTAAATTCTATAACATTACTGTATAATCGATAAATTACAAGGTGACAATGACAACGACATTTGATTGTGCGACAAACTCAAACTCATACTGGCTTAAATCAAATAGTTTGCATGCTGATTGGTCGTTGTTTAAACAGGGTTCCAAGTTTTTTTGTTTGATCACATACGTGACAAAAATCTTGAGGAACTTGGGTGATTTGAAAGTGATGCTTTCTGTTGTTGGTTATTTCCTGTATAATAGTCCTAACAAACAAGTCTGGTTAAATAACCAATTCTGACAATGTACATCAAATCTCATTCCTGCAGAAGGGGTACCCTTTCAAAAAACTAAACAAAAAATGAGAGAGATGGAGGGGAGGGTTTAAGAGAACCAAACTGGATAATAGCTGAAGTGTTTTTAGCTATGGTTACTTATCTTTATTTTGCATGAAGCAAACGCTCCCGAACGATGAGCGTACACGCAGTACTCGATGAGAGCTCTTTGTCGCTTTTTGCTGCATCTGGCAATGGAAGGTAATTATCGCACAGATAATGAATATGAGTGATAACTGAACATGAGTGGGGGGAAAAGACAGTCAAATAAAATGGAAGCCTCTACTGTAGACGTTTGCAACATATATACTGATATATGTCTATTAAATCATCACGAATGCTTATCAGCGAGCCTATGATCCGCAACACATGTTTTTGATCAGTACCAGGTCAACAGTAAACAAACACCACTAAAACACGTACAACTCGTGGTTTCTAGGATGTCATCCAGGGAAAGGCAAAATTGAAGATTTAAATGAACACAGTATAATAATTATATACTGTTGTTGATACCCCTCCCCCCCTCCATCCCGCCAATCCACCGCTCCTCCTAACCACCATTTCCTGCCATTAACGCTTTCTGTAACTAAAGGGTTGGCTACGAAAGTAAGTACGGAAAATGCGCACAATTTTAAATTTCACCTACACCTCTCAAATGCAAGGATTTCACGATCTCTCTCTCTCTCTCTCTGTTACACACACACACACGCACACACGCACGCACGCGCGCACGTACTTTGAAATATTTTTTCATGATGTTACACACATTCCAAATTACGTAAAAATTTCATTTTTGATATATGCTGGCCCTCAAAATGAAGACGCTGATAGGTCAAAAATGTGTCACATCAAATCAGAGATCAATGCCTGCTAAGTGACAGAGACCCTGTTTTTGTTGTTGTTGTTGTAACGTACCTTAACGTTCCAGCTGACCCAGTGCAATTTATTTCAGCCTAACGTAATGTAAGCTTAAAGAAAACAATTCCTGTTTCTAGTATGAATACATCTTAGCTGTCACGTGTAAGTCACCAAAAACACACACTTTCTAACGACAAATTCTATGCACGACGATGCAAATCACAAACATAACATCTGTCTACCCGTTGGCTTGTACTAGTGACGCGATTCCCAACACATTAAGACAACGAACAAAACGTCACGATTATGTACCTGCCATAAAACAATTGTATATTGACATAAAAAGACATCAGCTTGCAGGTGAATCAGACAAAACAGTTTACACCAAAACACTCTTAAAAAACTCTTCGCGGAAAAACGACAGAACATTTTTTCCAACCATAAAAACTGTCACATGAAATCGTCTGTTACATAAGTCTCTACAAATAATCGCAGAAAACATGCACACATTAACTGTGATACAATTATTACGTCTGTCTGGGACTGTTCGTGGCTTTAGTGTAGTACCGTCGTCTTCGTTCTGTGCTAAAAATGTTTCCAATCTGGATATTTGTTTAAAATCCAGAAGACACTAAGCAAGAGCTGTTTGCCTTTTCTTGCCTTGTTTCGTTGTTCAGTCATGGCTTCCTTAATTAAACTGACAACTTCATCGCCTGGCGACAACGCCATTGCCGTTACGATCTTCAAACCACTTGTCTGCTTCTTGGCGTCACAAACAAAACCGCAAAAAGTTTCTTTATTTGCCAAAAAAGTCATATATTGCACAGATGGCATTCATCCGTTTACAAAAATCAGCAGCAAAATGTTACTTTACGTATACATACCTGACAATAATAAAAATGACTCGCACAAAATATTTCTTATTTCCGGTTCTTCTTTTATTAAAAACAAAAAGCCGCAAAAGACAAAAACAAAACAAAAAAGAACTGGGGAGCACAGCAAATGCATCAAGTGAAATACAATTCTCTGTACCGTGAATTTGATTGGCCATGATTCTGGAGTCCATCGGTCTTTTGTTGAATTGTGAAGTCCATCTCTGGTGTGATGGGAGACGACTGACACGTGAAGCGGTATCACAAACACAATGACCACGAGCAGTGTGCTCCAGGACTTTCTCTGTTATCCCGCGGAACATTGTGACGTCACCGCTCCTCGCTCCTGCGGGTCATGTCCAGTCAACACTGGGCGACGACCGACGGCAAAGCAGTCAACGTTTAGCAAGAGATGTCGCGGTTCTCTGGTTTCACCTTCTCATTTTTTAAAACGTCATTGGGGTCGTGAAACCCGTGTTCACTGCGCCACGTGTCACGACAACATCGTTTCCCAACATAGCATGTTATTTGTGAACGTGACAATGGTGTGGCATTCCTCAAGACGCCAGAAAAATGCCAGTCAATTTGCGGACAGTTCAAAAATGCGTCCTTTTGTCGGGATAGACCGTTTCGTTCACGTCCTTCCTTTAGTTCGCCGCGGACTTCAAAGCTAGAGATCCCAGCTTGCCTTCTTTAGTCTGGAAAACGACCTCATTATGCAGTCTCATGCAGCGTGTTTGTATCTGACGCTGCAACGTGACAATGTTTCCAAATGAAGCGATTTAAACACACAAAATCACCCTTATCGTTTCGGTCATCAAATATCCCATAGACTATTTTACAAGCCGTAGAAGAATCCATCGTGCAGATTTTTTCTGTTTCTCCTGGCTCTTCTTCTCCCACTGTTCCCTTTCCTCTTCCTGTTGCCGACATTTCTGTCGTCCGCCCTGTAGCCGCTGGAGCCAGGACTGGTGGCGGCAGTGGTTGGGCTGGAGGCTTGGGGCGGGACGATCTCACACACGTAGCGAGCCGTGTACTTGTTGCAGCGTTTGTTGCGCCACTTCAGGTTGTTCTTCACCAGAGCGCAGTTCTTCTTGTGACGTCGTCGCTTGACACGCGGGCCCCCGCTCTTCCAGTTGATGACGGCCACGTCCTCTCTGTTCGTGAACTCCCACTGGCCGCGCTGTCGCTTCTCGTTCAGACCTGTCCACCGCAAATGGTACACGTTAACGTCACTTCCTCTTGGACACTCAATACGTAACTGATCAATGAGGCTAATCGATGTCACCATGTTAACAACTGATATCTCATGTGA